>CM056170.1:19525942-19605479 GCA_029691765.1 Entomobrya proxima | reverse complement strand
CCAACAACTATCCGCAGACAACCCTCCTAAATCATGCAAATGTGAAGGCAAAATCAATTATGTTTTCCCATTTTAATTATGATGGGGACAAGTATAATAAACCATTGAGGTTTAACTATGCATCTTACAGTTTATATTTCTCCTAAAAATCGTTTTTAATTGTAGCTTCCTAAAGTTTAGTTTGAGTCGTTTATCCATGTAATTACATTTGCTTGTGGCTTGTGTTCGTAGTGAAAATAAATTTCCTAAAAATGGAAAAGTACAAAAAATCAAACATGACAGCAACATCATAACGCATAAAATTCATCTGGCAGTGTATCAATAAAATAAACGTGACATGGTGCAGTTTTCATTGCATAGCTCTATTGTCTCATCGCTTAACCAGCCAATTTAATTTATGATAAACCTTTCTACTAACTGATTACTTCCCACGAAAGCGAAACACAACACTGTCGTCATTCTAATCAAAATAATATTTATGCCTTTCCACTGTCTTTCTGGTAAAACCCCGTCAAAACAAGTTCATCTCCCAGCCAGCAAAAACCACAAATCCATTTCCCCACAAAAACACTCCCACCCAGACGACAACATCCCTGTTGTCATTTTTATCATGCCGTGTGTTCCATCGTCCCAAAAAATCTATCACCCGCACACGAACTATTTTGCAATCAGATTTATTAAATCATATCTACATCATCATCATAACAAGAACGCTGCTGCTAGCACAAAAGATTAAAATTCAATAATTTCCCCTGATTGTCAAAATATGTATAGTAAATTTCGTGCATGGTCTTATTGCCTGTTATACAGTATACATCCATATATATCGTAATATTAATCCATAACAATGCAGCATTACCACCCGTCTTGTTCTCAGGATACAGTTTATTGGTGGTTCTTTAATCTCTAACGATGAAAGGTTCAAAATTGATACTCTTTCCTTCAAGAAAATCAATCCCTTCCTTTATACACTATAATTTTAGTAACATACAGGCATACCTGTCTCGCATAAATGCTTCCAATTCTGCATGAAACAATGAAAGTAGACAAAAGTACCTTATAAATAGGTACGTGGCGAGTTTTTCGACTTAAAAAAGGCTCATAAAACCTTAAGGCATAGTAGCTAGACTTTGCACAAAAAAGCTTTACATATTACAAACACATTATGAACATTAGGTGTTTAGGTGTACTGTGAAAGGTTAAAGGGTTCACATATAAAGACGTGATAATTGCTTCTTCAGTCTTCATTTAAACTTCACTGCTTAGCAAGTCAACGCAGATTCACAAGCTGTTAAGATTTTCATATTTTAGGAAAAAGTAGCTTTCTTTATTTGTTAAATAGAATACTTCCTTAAATTCAAAATGCAATTGGTCTACATTTCCCTGCTTGCTCTTGTGGTGGCTTACTCCGTGTTGGCACAGGTAAGAAAATTTCAGTTTTTAATCTTCTGATAATTTGATCTGGTAATTTGTAGCAATGTTAACAGACAATTTTGCACATTTTAAAATCAATACATTTACAATTGTTTATCAAAAGGATGTGTACCGACCACCACCTCCCACAACAACAACAGAAAAACCAAGTTGTTTTTGCCCATTTTATGTTGAACCCGTCTGTGGTGCTGATGGGGTTATATACAGCAACTCGTGTTTTGCCTGCTGTAAAGGTAACTCTTTCAGTATGACTTTAATAATATATTTTTAATGGATTTATTTACTAAAGTTATAATTTATAACTTATAAAATTTTCTTTTTCTTTCAGTTACCGAATACTGTAGTGCAGAGGTTACCAAAGACGCTAAGAAATGCGTTTGTGAGAAACCAGATAAAAAATGTGACCAGGGATGCGTTTGTACAATGGAGTATAGTCCCGTTTGTGGTACCGATAATAAGGTTCACGGCAATCGATGTGTGGCCTATAATTGTGGAGCAGGTAATGTAGCAAGCAAGTTACAGTGACTTAAAAGAAATAACGACCTTGTAAATTGAAGTGCAATATGTCATGTCGGTATCTATTAATCTAAGTTGATTTTTACCATTTTAAAGGTGTCGGATGCTGTAATAACACAATAGTCATAGGTGACGCTTCTGACACTTCCCAAACGTGTAAGTGCGAGGAACCGATCGATTATACATGTAGTCGGCCAGCGTAGATAGCTTCGACAACATTGTTTGAAAACTAATTTTTCGTCTTATCATTGCAAAGCATAATCCATTCAAGTTTTGATTACCCATATTTAAGTTTACTTTATTTACTCTAAAGTGTCAGTTTTATTTCTCTAAAGTTTCCTTTTGAAAAGTATTTCGCCTATGTATGTTTTTACTCAGATTTTAAGTATAAATAAAAATTTTCCGTGAAATTAGAATAATATCATAATGAAACATGACAGCTACATCATGACTCATAAAACTTTCCTGCCAGTGTTTTGCCATTATCAATGCAACACATCTTTGTATCCGAAGACAGGCATCGTTCCATTTCCATCAGTTTGCTACTCTGGAAGAGATGAATCTAATTATCCAAATATGCGGCCCATGAAAGCAATACACAAAATTGTCGTCATTCTATCACAACCCAAATAAAATTTATCCCCTTTCCACTTTCTCTCCGGTAAAACTCCATCAAAACAAGTTCATCTCCCAGCCAGGGCAAAAACCACAACTCCATTTCCCCAAGGCTGTCCCAAAAGCCTCCACAAAAAACATTCTACTTCCAGACGAAAACATCTCTGTTGTCATTTTTTATCACGTCATGTTTCCCATCTTCCCAAAAAAATCTACTACCATCACAAACAGATTTATTAAAGCATATTCACGTCATCATAACAAAAACGCTGGTGCTAGCACAAAAGATTAAAATTCAATTATTTTCCCCGATTAGCAAAAAAACAGTGAAAGCATCAAGGCCAAATGCATATTATAGTGTCTTATCTTCTGTACCATATACATATCATATTACACGTTTCCCACAATAATGATGCATTACCAACCGCCGCCATCATCTCCTGTCTCAGGTTTCACGGTTTCTCCAGTCGTAGCTAATCATCCATATCTCCGCATATGCAGCCGCAGAGAAAGCATAATCAATTTTCCCACAATTCCAGGCACCCATAATAAGCATTTTGTTTTTTGCTGGAAAACCTATATTTCTATCTATTTGGAAAATTCCAGTGACCCACACTCCATGCTTTTCCCTATAAATTTTGTGTGCTATCTGCATAATATATTTTCTCAACACCAAACTGATGGTGAAAGTTGCTCCCAAGGTCATTTTTGTTTTTGCCCTTGTGCATTCATATATAAGCTTTAAGCCTCTGCCTCTTCTGGATCACAAGCTTCTGTGTGTACCTACCAATCAACTTTTCTGCGTCGCAAAGTGAAAGCTTAAAAAGCAGCAGAATAGAGCTTAGGCATCGGCATGTCGGCATGCTTTCTTCGGCGCATATCAAAAGGCAAAGAGTATATTGTAAATGGCACTTTTGGATATTTGTATCGAAGTGCTGATAGATATAGCCAACATTTTACTGCGCGTTTTCCAGCATTGGGCCAAAAATAGAACAGTGAATTGGTGTGTCTCTCTGTTTGTATGTTGGTGTGTGTGTCTATCCAGCCATAACTGGAGAAATAAGGAAAAGACGATAAAAGCTTAGTTATTTTAGCATCAACGCGTTCCAATTCGGAAGCTCGGATACCAGCATGCTACAAAAATATGTCTCTTTCCAAGAACAGGACCCATAGAACCAAGTTGCAATAATAACGGTAGTAAATTGAAACTTGGACAATTTAGTGGAAGTACTGGTATCCTGATGAAGATAATATGCAGAGGAGTGTAAAATAGTCAATATGTTTTAGTTTAGATATCAAAGCTGATTTTTAACTACAAATCGAAATCTATGTACATTTCATTGCAAAACATTTAATTTGAACTGAGCCCTAGCTATCCACTGAGTTAACAAAGTCTACCTTAAAGAACGGCTTGTACCTTTATTTTGACAAGCTGCCAACTATACCAAACGATTATGCAATTTTTCTTCAAACGAATACATTTCCAATTTGTTATGGTTTTGCAGATTTTTTTTACAAATTGGATTTTCTGTACATTTGGGTACTAATAGGTACATTGAACACAACACATTCCAACGTTTTTCCGTAAAGTGCTATAAAATCCATTAAAAACCTTTTTACTCACAGTTGAGTACGTGATAGGAGTTGTTTTTATTGTGTCTGTGTGTATACATACTAGGTGTACATTTTGCATTTATTTTTTATAGAAAAAAGTAGTTATTTTATACGGCAGACTAGAAAGAGGATATAGAGAGCACTGCACTATTGTCCTACTTTTTCGCAAGATTTACTTTTCAAGGACCGTCTTTTCTCTGCTGCCGACGTTTTTGTTGGTTGGGAAGCAGCTGGGGAAAGCAAATAATATCTGTGTATGGATATTAGGTACGTGGAATGATGCAGCTTCTCTAGGGAATAGGAACAAAGATATGACACTTTATATGGACTGCATATAATGTTCTAAGGATCGATAAAAAGGGTACTTTTCAGGGACAGACCTTTTTTTGTTGTACTTTTACACTTGGCTAGAGTCTGAGTAACATTGCGAAATTGGGGAAAAGGATGGAGTATAATAAGTTCTCATTAATTTACACATGTCACGTATTAGGGACTACCTGCTAGACGGGAAAAAGGGACATGTAGGGACAAAAATAAATAAAAATGCCAAGTCTGAGGGAGGCAGTATTGTAAATCTGTGACCTTCTGACAAGGAGATACTGCGTTTAATTTTTTGGAAAGGGTTTTTTTGCAAATGGATTGATTTTTGAGTATGGAGAAATGGGGCAAATGGGCTATTGTACTTTGGAGTGAGTATTAGAACGAAGTATTAATTTTGAAATTATTATTTTGAGTTTGTGCAAATTGATGGCTTTGTTAGTGCATTTGTTATAGAGTAAGCAGATTAGTTGATGGAGATGTTAGGCTTGTCAGGAATCAATTTCATGTGAACACTGTAGAATAGAATAGATATTCATTGTGTCGATTGAGGCTGGTTCTATCTGATAGTCATCAAGGTGCACGAGAGATGGAAAAGTACCAAAGTGGCGTTAAGCCGGTAATACTGATTTGTAGCACTGATTGTAACAACATCTTGTTACGATGTTGCTTTTCGTAACCATTCTTTTTTGCTTTGAACTCCAGTGTGGTACAGAAAATCATGTGATGAATTTAATATTTTGATAATTTGGTGACAAACATTTTTGCAGCTTGCTTGAATTCTCTGAAAACGTTTTCCAGTAAAAATATGAATAGATAGCATCTTCTAAATTTTTTCTCAGGAATTACTCCAGCATCGGAAGAAATTTAAAAACCTGTTCTACTACAGCAGCCGATGACGTTCATTTATCAAAATCATAGAATATCGGTATTAGGTCATCATTCATTCGGTGTTCGGATCAAGATTGAAACAATGCTTGAATATAAAATAGGTATGCATAAAATATTCAAATGGACTCTTCTCGGATGGAAAAGAGTTATATCATTTCATCAGCGTGTTTCAAAATGGGCATTCCAAAGATTTGATGATGGAGCCACTAAAAAGAGCTATTGTGCATCATTAATTTTGCCATAAAATTTGAGCTGCAGTTGTTGTAAAAAAGCGAACATTTCAGTTTTCCCTTCAACATTCTAGCCATGAAAGGTATTACAAAGACAATAAAATGCTTGTATTTACGTTTATAGTTATAAATATATGAGTTGTACGCAGAGTTCTTAACAATTTCAAGTCTTCAAGTCCGGCGTGGATAAAACATCACTGGTAAACTAGTAGGTGTTCAAAGTCAGAAAATGGTATTCTTTCTTGTAAAGTGATATTTGTAAATATAGATGAAGTAACTTGGCCACCACCAAATTGAAAGAAGTATCGTAAACCATTAATAAAGTATATCCGTACATTTTTCGTATTCATACCGAAAATTTAAGCGCTTCTTTTGCTCTCATCGTCCATTCATTTCAAATGGTTATGGTTGCTAAATGAGCCTCGATAGATAGCACGTCTCGTCCGCGTTCCCAGTACCACACAATTTATTAAGTGGCTGGGCGCATTCCTTACCTACCAAAAGGGTTTGCTGTGTATATATTTTTTTCTATTCGAGTTTATATTCCTAAATATATTTGACGTACTGCTAGCTACCGACATTATCCCCTATGGCTCCAAGCAAACTGAAACTCAAGAAGTTTACTTCGTGTCATAGCAAACGTACCCATAAAATATTACATATTACCTTTTTATTTCGTGTTTCTTCGAGGTACATTCATTTTGGGGATTTATTTTCTTCTAATGAATTGAAATATGTCAGCAGAGTGATGAACACTTTTAGGTTAAATATTAATAAGTAAAGAGAGTAACTGAAAAAAAAGTAGAAGAAGAATCCATTCCCAAGAACAAGAAGAATATGGAGTCAGCACATAATAAGTATTCTAAAATGTCTGGTACTTTTCCATTGCCAATTGCACAGAATTGTCAGAAGTTTCGGTGTCAAATGTCTAGCTTATAGGTTTAGGATGGGACAGGAGGACACAGGTGCCTTGTACATGAGACGATATAAACAAAGCGAGAAAGAACGAAAAGTCAAAAGTACCTTGTATAAAAGTTGCTGGTTTGAATTGAAAGGCAAGTCATTGCAAACCCATTTTGCGAATCAGTAAATCTAGTAAATATTTTCAAATATAACACTATTACCAAGCCTTTTTATCTGCTGATGGACATGTCAACCATGAATGAATTTTTTTATCGTTTGGCTTTGCAATTTACAGGATTACGTTTTTAAGCCAGAGTAATTTTAAACGTTATGGTTATTACCTATCATAAATATTATAACCATTACGTAATTTTCCATCAAGCTAAAAAATGCAACTGAACTAGTTTAAATATATATTTATTTATATAGGTGGATGATGATAACAAAGCAAAAATATCAACATTTATTTTATGGGTATGACCATTGACACATGGCTTTAATAATATTTCCATTAACCTGTTTGAATTAGCTGGCTTGTAGTTTGTCAATTGTTGAAAAATGAGGTACGTGCTAAAAATGTATAAACAGGGATTAATTTGAAATTATAATTGTCTGGAACATTTTAGAAGGAAATGTTTGGTCATTGATCTAATTCCCAAGCGGCTGCATGTATTTATAGCTTGGGTATTACTAGGTATTTTATGCCAAAAGTTTTCGGCGACTGCTGATGTGATTTTTTGAAGCTATTTTTGTCAATGGGAAGCGTATTATAATTATCCAGTAATATCCAGAGCCAATCCGCATTCCACTTAGGCGCCAGGCTAAACATAATTTTTAGAGACCGACTATTATCATATCTACTGTAACAATAAGTTTTGTCTTGCACTTTTCACACTTTATCGACGTCATCATATTTCATCCCAACTCCAAATCTTTCATTTTTAACAGCTTTTCTTTCACACAGCTTTAAACTGCAAGCAGTATCGTGTTACAATTTACAACTACTTCAGTGAAAGGAAATTTTATTCCCGAAACGTGATTAGCGACAGATATGATACCAAACCCGATTATAGCTGCATTCTAAGTACGGAATGTACCCAAGACCTAATTTTGCAAAATAGTTCAGTTGTCAGTGCACCTGCACTTTATACACTGCCTTGCAGATATTTCAAAAGTAAAAAATAAAAAAATACAAGTAATCTATTCACAGCCAACCAAGAAACTTACGTCATGTAATCCTTTTAGCGATTTTTATGAACAACTCTGACAAATGCATTGGTGGTGCGTTGATCCTATTATTTTACGTGCCTATCCACAGCATGCTTTTTCTTGCATATTGCCTTGTAAGCAATTTTGTCTGCTGCATCATCAAAAGTCAATGAAGTTTGATTCACAGAACCGACTGTTTTTACGTTGTTCATTTCAAGTACCCTAAAACCATCAAGCAAGTGAACAAGATTTGATAAATAGGCTAGTATACATGCTTGTTAGCATGAAAATCGAAACAGGTCCGCTTCCCAATTTTTTTCAGATTAATCAAAACTCAAGTGGGCAATGGAAAAAAACTAAAGCCATTTAACAGTAGTCCGACAACTTCCCGAGTTTTCGAGCATTTTCCAATCAGCGAGATAAAAAACAGGGACTTGGGTGATATCATTTTTCAGGTTTCATCATTTAGTGGAGGGAGGTAATCACCAATGTAGAATTGCAGATCGCAGTTCACTAATGTTTAGAATGTATCCAATGACCAGTGATTGGGTGTCCAGTACCTATTACACTTCATTTTCAAGAAAGGTCCAACGACCCATCAAAAGCATTTTTTCCCTAATTTTATTGCGCATCATATTCCTTTTTAATGGTCTCTGCTTATTTTATTTTTACGAGCATGCTACACAGCCACATAGCCGATGAATGATGGTTCGACGAACACACTTATTTATAGCTTATTGTTACCTAAAACTTTGTCATTTGCATAATATTCTTGAACATATATTGTATATACACAATACAATACACAAACCCCTCATATTACACAACACGTTTTCTTTTTGGGTATCAGGTGGGCAAGGAGAATAGTTTAAATACCCAATTAACCATGCATGCATACACTCTATCCACTTAAAATACTTGTTTTTATGTACCTTCCGCGAAATATTTGCACAGGAGTTTTGAGGACTCAGGACATGTGCCCACATAAAAAATCTGAGAATGCGAAACTGGCTGCAAACCTGGATGCTTTTTGATATTTCCAGCAATTTGCCAAGTGCGTAGTACACTCTTCTAAGGATTTTCGAAACATGAATTTGTAACAATAGGTACAAACACAAAAGCAAAATGTGCCCTGGAAACATGCAAACATTCTTGAAAAAGCTTTGCGTAGGTGGTCTTTTGGTCCTACTTGGGTTACACTTTACATCATTATTGGTACCGAAGGCAGTGCTACTTCCTTTTCAACTTATAACCTTTGATATTTTCAAATATAATCTGAGCTTTTTGGTGTAGGTGGGTGGTAAGTTTTCCGTTTCCGTGATTTCGAAATAGTAAATCAGATAAAAACCATCAGAGAGTACTTCAAAGAGGGGATTCCTGGGAATCTAGATAATTTGATAAAAGGGATGTTTTTATACTGAAGTAAAATGCTGCTAAAAGCTGGTGGGCGCTTGGGTGCTGGAGAGGATTTTATATTTTGGAAGGTTTGCTATTTTGGGATTTTTCCAGTTTCAAAAGTAAAGCTGCTTGCTTTTTAAATGTCAAAGTGGTTCAATAAGCAGTTCAATGCACTGTCATGGCTTTTCCTTTAAAACTTCTTCAAGATTCTATATTTAAGCTTGAAACAAGCTTACATTGACAACCTCTTTCTAATTAATTGAAAGAAAAACCAAGCTGACAACAAAAAGCATTATGGACGATTAAAAAAATAAATGAATTAAAATGCAAGGTGAACTAGTAAAAACTGAAATACACTCTGATTCTGGTTTATATTGGTTTTAAGCAGAACACAAGGTTATTTATAAAACGCTTGCGGAATCTTTGTTCTATTTTTGATTCTGGTGCTGATGAGGTGGGCACCAGACACTCATCGTCATCTTGTGCAGCTGTCCAGCCTTGCCATCATCTGCATACCAATGAGCTCCTGTGCAAAAAAAAAAACAAAAAAAAAATCCAGATCAAGTGTCCAGTTTTTTTTTTATCCAGATTTCAGATCGTAGATTTCATCTGCATTTTTTTGTGATGACGATGATAGCTTGATAGCCCAAGACCGAGAATAAAAGCTGACAGTATCTTTAAGATGAACTCATTTCACCCCAATAAAATACTTATTGCAGTGGATAAAGAATTGCTTTTAGTTTAGCAAGTGACATGATTTCAATTTCATTTTCTACATTTTATGGTTATATTTGCTTATGCATTCTACAACTGCTACTGTTACAGAACTACTCACACAGAAAAATAATTGTCTTTCTGTCAATTCACCCGGCGCCAGGGAGGGTATTTTTTGCATGCAAAATTACACAAACCTAAATATTGGCATTGGTAAGCGTGATAACAATCTGAAAAATGATTATGATGATTGTGTACCGAGGAGAAAAATGTGGTGAATACTAATTGACGAGCTGTAAATCCTGTATGCAAATTTTTAGTGTATCAGCGCACTATGCTAGAACAGATTTCTTGTCTACAGGTCTTTCATTGTCAAACAATTTTCGGGTTTTTCGAAATGTGCCTACCATAAACCCATAAAAATATTATTTTTTACAGCCCGGGGCTATATCCGTCCAGAAAACACTTTGCAGTCGCCACATAATAGACTTATTTTTGCTAAATGAACTACCTTGGGCTCCACACCATCAGTTCAAGGTAACACTCACTTTTCTCTCAAGTGCTAGAGCTGATGCTCAACTGACCGTAAAATATTGCATGAGTTGTGCTGACAGATAGATTCTTAGACAAAATTTGCAATTTTATTTCTCTTGAGAGAAGGAGGATAGAAATTGCTAATGGCTAGGAAGGAATTAGGAATGCCCTTACTTTCAAGCATCAAGTCAAGCATCATTGCAAAAAGTTAGTACGGAAAGGAACACACGGCATGCTCTCAATCTGTTTTTTGTTCAGAGGTCCTATATGAAAAACGAAGTTTTACAAGGTTTCGGTGGCTTTGAAACACCTGCTTACTAGAAATGTGTACAAAATTGCAGATACCTAAGTACAAGATGTTGAGCTTTAAGCTTCCAGAGATTTCCCAGCAGAATTATTTATTTGCTTATATTTTTACTGCATCTTCGCATAAAATTGGTAACCTCTTTAAAAATTTAGATCCCATAATCTCATCGCTTTTCTAATTTAGCTGATACCATTACCTGGCACACAGATTACTATAATATCTATATGTACACCACTGTTCAGTGTAGTTCATGTAAATATATCGGCTAAATACCTTTTCAAAAGATAAATCGATTGCAATCTCATTTTGTGCCACTCTGATTCTCTGATTTACCTCTGGAACAAGAGTAATCAAGTAAACAAAAATTGTTTCATTTTTTAATCGAAATTCAAGTGTACTCTAAGCTACTGAATTATTATGCTACTTAATTTGCAAAAATAAAATATAATATGCCTTAGGAGAATCGACACTACGATTATAATTTACAACGCTTGAAATAGCTATTAGATATGGAG
Organism: Entomobrya proxima; assembly: GCA_029691765.1. Lineage (NCBI taxonomy): Eukaryota > Metazoa > Arthropoda > Collembola > Entomobryomorpha > Entomobryidae > Entomobrya > Entomobrya proxima. The sequence continues at coordinate 19,594,281 of CM056170.1, read as the reverse complement.
GGCGTTTAACACTTTGTTGCAAATTGAAGGGATTTAGAGTCTAACAGATACGGTATTGCTCTGGTACGATAAACAAATATTCTAATATTTAAGCATTCTATTAACCTTGACCTCTTGGCATCCTGAATATTCAAAATGACAAGAAACCCAGTTTTAGCAGGTGTAAATATTTGTTTTGCTGGATAAATTTGATTTGCACTTAATTTGAAAATAATAAGCATTCAAATTAAAACCCGTGTAGATATGTATGGCTTTGTCTGTTCTTTGCCAAGGTCTCAGTCATTCCAGTAAATAGTTGCTGAAGTGCCAGGTTTTGTTTCTGAATTTTTTTACCATGCAACCAAATAAACTCATGTTTTTTTTCAAAATAAGTATGAAAAATGAACCAACATGATTTTACTACACTTCTCATATTCCACGAAATTTATGAGTAGGTTAGTATGCTCTAGTGGGTTAGTAAGTTTAGCATTAGCCCAAATTTTCATCTGACCTTTTCATTTCAAACAAGGTTATACGGATTTTGTGTATGTGGAGGTTCCACTCAAATGGAAAAACTCATTTTGTGTTACTCATTCTCTGGTTTCCTGTCACGTTTTGCAACATTCTCTAGCTCTACATTGGTGTAGGTTCAGGTTGATTTTGGCTTTACTAAACAAACCAGAAGGAAAATCAAATTACATGCAAAAAAAATATGATGAAAGGTGAAAGCATCAAAAGGATTTTCTCATGTGTCATGTAGGTGATTTTCTGTAGGAATAAATAAAGCAAGGAGATGTGGGCTTACGGAGATTGAAAAATTACATAGGAAATTCATATCACGATACACACGACGACCTACGTCTTTGCCTAGTTACTTTTTCACAATGATCATATTGTATGCACCCTTACTCCAACCAAAATTGAAAATCTATCCACGAATAGATGCCCACCGTTCGCAAAGTTTTATCAAGCAGCATCCCATCAATCAATATTTTACAAGCAAGCTTGTATTCTGCAAAATCACTAATAAAGTTTTTTTCTTGCATGACGGGTTGATTACTACCTTGGATCCTTGAAGTTAATTTAATTAGTCCAGGCAAGAATCTATCCAACAAGTTATTAAATTTTCTGTTGTATTTTCTGTCAATTATAAGTGGAATCTGGAATGAAGCAACTAGCAGAGCAGTAGCAGCAGTAAAAAATAATAGCATTTCGAGGTTAAAAATGGAAGGTTATTAAAGAATGGCGGTGTAGTCTAGTGGCAAGACACTCAACTGGTTTAAATTTGCAGCGCTGCATTAGCCCCTCGGTTCACTATTCCGAGGGGTATATTCTGATACAGAAAATGAGAAACTCAGGTTCAATTCCTGACACCGCACACATTTTAGAGTTTATTTAGTTATTGTAAACGGAACAAAATCGATCTAGAAATCAAATGCATGGTCCTCCCGGTACACATTTTCCTCTTTTGCGTCTAACCTGTGCAACAACTATACTAGATACCTTTTTATATTCTATCACTGTTCCCTTTAATTACAGCCTAATTACCACTTGTCCTTCCTTTCTGGTATCATGGTCATTGCACCAACAGAGTAGCAGCAATTTTGCAACACAACGCCACTGCAATGACAGTTGGAACAAAAAACATGACAAGCTCACAGTGTCGAGGTCAGTTTTAGTTGCATTGCATACAAATATTACATACACAAAACTAAAATCTTTATCTTTGCCTACCGCAACATAAGCGCATAGTAAGCAGAAGAGGAAACCCATTACAATATTTTAGTAGTTGGAAGATAGACAAGTACCTAGAAGAAGAAGCCATTTATTTTTGCCAACTCACACTAAACTCTAGACTTTGTACTCAAGACTCAAGAGCTCCAGAAAAGTCCATTAAAATAGATTCTACCAAGCTGGTGCTTTTCTCATCTCTGTAAAATAATACATCGTTGATAGTTTTTGGCATAATAAAAAGTATATGGAGCATACCCAAAAGTTGGTGCAACCCAAATGGAAAATTCTTAACCTTTCCATCCGCAATCCCCACACATTACTACCTTAAACCTTTTCTCGTTACGTACGTATAGTATCAAGCAGCATCGCATCATCATCATTTTTTTCTATCGATTTCTTTTCCATCCTTTCAAAACACAAGGCTTGGAAGTTGGAATGGTGGAATGAAGAGTTAAAAAGCCTTGCGGGAACAGGCTTAGTAATATTTTCCCATTCAGCACATCAAACTTCAAACTTGAGACACATTCATTTTTTTGTGTAGATCCGACATGTTCATTCGTAAAAAATTGTATAGACAAGCTGTCAATTTGAATTGGACTATTATACGATTAGACTTTTATTTGGTTCAAGTGTGAACTGAAGATTGTTAAAAGTTTTTCTTTTTTTTCAGACTATTTTTCTTTCACTTGGTTTCTTCTTCTGAGAAAAGAACTATGGCTCATGCGGATGAATGATGAAAAGGGATTATAAATTCATTTGGAATGGGTGCCACAAAACCCAACCACCCAATATTTTATTACCTTACATGCATCATCACTCTCACAAATTGTATGTCTTTCTCTCTTTTACAACTGCGTAGTATTCCATTTTAATATGGGTAATGCGAGAATCGGCAGTTTTGGAATTTGGAAGATTTGCTTCTGTGGGAAGAAGTGGATGAAAGGGTATTACATTTCGGCACAGAAAAAACTTTCCCTTTCTTCAATAATGGAAAAATACCAAAAGAATCCAGTAGAAATCAGCACAATTTTTTAGGGTTTTGAAATGTGCTGAGCAATGGCAAATGCACGTGATATTTATTTTTTGGTTGAAAATTGGAATATAAATTGCATAGCTATTAAATTTTTTGGAGTAAACTCCAATTTTCTTTAAAGATTGGTAAACAAGAAGCCTAGTTGAAGCCTCTGCTCAAGTATTATTGTCTGATTGATAAACCTTTTGTTTACCTTTTCATTTGCGGAGGAAAATGGGAAGCTTTAGTAAATAACGTGAAATTTGTGATGATATGAGGATGATGATGAAAGAGCACACATTGGAAAATGAGAAGGTATAAAAAATTGTTTGAGTTTGGAAATTATTGTGTGTAGATTGAACTTGTATACGATCACGCGGCAGTGGAGAAAGTAGCATTAGGTATCTGGTGAAAGCACACTTTCCCCGAGAAAGGAACAAATGTCGAATGTGCTTGTGTAGTGCACCACAAAATGGGAAAGTTTATGTAGTAATCGTGTTCTCATTATGGCCTATTTTCTTTTGTGTGTTTCAGCCTGTTTTACTCTCATTTTATTCCAATCCCGTGTTTTAGAAGAGATTCAAGATGCGACAACCAACAAAATGCATTTTTTTTGCAGCTGCTACCACCACCATCCTCACGTTTTCTTTAACTTTTAAATGAAATATGTTTCAAGTTTAATGATTGCAACACTCACTATACTACGTTCTAAGTTTTCATCTCTAGCAAAATAAATGAGTTTTCTATGATATTTCTCTTTTCTTGTCATTTGCACTGCTTTGGCCTGAATAAAAGCAACAAACAAATAAATAATTTGTGAGAAACCCACATAAACTCCGGGCTTTATTGCTTTCTCTCTTTGTGTCTGTCTTTGTGAATGTGTTCTATTCTAATATGCATTGAATATTATAAGCTGTGAAGGTGAGCTACAAGTTTATACAAGGTACTTTCTCTTATTTCCCATTAGCCCACATTTCCCTTTCCATACAAAACAGACAATGAAAGTAACCTTTGCAGATTCTAGATAAATTAAACCACACTAAATGGAAAATGCAGTGCTGACTGCTACTACGCTGTACGCTGCTGGGTGCGGTATTGAAATGTTGAATAAACACGCAAGCTGTGAACACTGTGCAACTCTATTAAAAGCAGAGCTATTCAAATAAGCTATGTGAAATAGTTTTAGTGTTATTTTGACATTGATGGCGTTCTATACAATTTTATGGACATGAAACATGCTGCTTGTATATAAAATTAAAGGGCACAAAATCTAAAGTGAAATCCGCCCATTTCTAATTTCTGCATGCAAAAACTGCGACCATGACCATGCCTAAGACTTTGTTGCGTGAGGCTTCGTGTTAGTTTTTGTTCAAAACAGCTTTTTAATTTACACACGTAAAATAAATTCTATACAATTATTTTGTTGTGACGACTGTAGCCGTAGCCCGATTTTTGGCCAAATCCTCCTTTAACTTTTGTTCATCTTCGTTATCCGACAAGCTACTGCTATAACTGGATCCTTCCTCCGCGTCCCTTTTCTTCCACTTGTATTTTCTTGTGTGCTTTTGAGTCATCCCGATTAACGCCGTGGTTTGCTGTACTAACTTATCAATCTTATTCGAGTTGGGGTCCTTTCCTTCCCTAGCAAAATAGCTGCAAATATTAGTCGTACTCCCTTCGGGCGTGGCTACCGTTAGACTTACTTCCGGCACTCGAATTTCATGTACAATATCCGGAAATATAAAGACCCAGAGTTTAACCAAACTGGCTTGTAGCCTCAGTCCAAATGTTTTAAGCCACTTGACAAAAAGTCCAAAGCAGTTTTGCACTGTGACGATTTTCACTTCCGGCAACTTTGCTTCTTTATAAACCGGGTAGTCCATGTCGTTCAGGTACTCACTAGCTTCCGGTTTCTTTTCGTAGCCAAACATCCAGGCTAAAAAGCCCGTTTCCCTTTTCACCGGTGGAAATTGGTCCTGAAACTGTTGGTCCTCTTGGTCCAGCTTGAATGATGCGGAATATGGACAGTGCTTCTTTTTTGGATAGAGGATCACTCCCGGAACCGTTTCCGTCCTGTGAATTCTGTCAAGCTCTCTATTGTCCAGGAATTCGAATATTGCACCCGCTTCCATTTCACACATATCCCGCATTCTTCCTTGGTTCATTGTGGTTAAATACTCAAGACGCTCGCGTTTATGACCAATGCAAACGTACTCGCCATACATGTCATTAAAATCAGCTTGCATAACTTTTTGAAAAATATTCATGTGAATTTTGCAATGCACTGGAAATCCCTCGTTAAACTCTACTTGCTGTGCTAAAATGGGCTTGGGTTCAATCTTAATATTTTTGTCCTTGTTTAATCGCCTGCCAAATAAGGCCGAAATATGAGGATCCTGAATATCGTCCATTTCCAAAATGAAACTGTGATACGTAAACATTTTCAGATTTTCAGGCTTTCTAGCTTGAAATGTTTTATCTGCAAGATCCGCATCCTCATCTAATTTAATGCGGGGAAACATGGAATGCGAAATGGTTTCCATTAACGGTTGGCTAAAATTCAGCAACTGATTGCTATGCCCGTAGCCAAACGCGCCGTAAGAAAATGCAGCTTCAAAAGCCAACTTGCCCACGCAAATCCCATCACTCCACAGACTGGCATAGTCGATCATGTGCTGCAAACGGATAAAATTATACACGTGGATTTCCACCGTTCCAACAATAAAATGGGCTTCGGGATCTTGAAAACTCCATAGTTCAAGGCGGAGTTTGTTACAAGGCGCTTCCCTCCATTCTGATACCTCGCAGCAGAGATGCACATTCGAATCCATTTTGATTTGGTGGCTGGTGCAGGAATGCACGATTTTTGTGGTACGTTTTATTGAACCGATGCTAATGTTGCAGTAGTAAGATACGGGCACAGTGTCTATAAAAGATTGTCGATTTACCACCAAATCCAAAAGTTCAATTGTGTGAAAATATAGCACTCCACAGCAAGGTGCCTTGACCCGGTTATCCCTTTCAGAAAATTCGTACTCTTCGTCCCTTCCGTAAATAAAGTCCCTTTTAGCCCGTCTCTCTTCAATCACAGCTTTCTGCTTTTTGTACGGCGGCGGAAGTGGATTTTTATAATTTTGGATAACGCTGGGCCTTGCTTTAATGAATTCATCTGGTTCTGGTGGTTTTTCCTCAACGGAGGAACGCTGGCCAAAACCTAATAGCCATGGGTGGTGAGCGTGAGTGTGATCTGTTTCTGTACCTCGGCGTAGTTTGTTGGGTGCAGGGAGATGGGCAATAGCTTCAATGTCTGCAGGGACGGTTTCCGGGTCTGGGGCAAAGGCTACCGTGTTTTTGTGAAAGAGGGAGAAACGAGGGTGGGCTGTGATGGGGTCGTGGTGGTGGCTACCTTTGTTCTGGTGGTGCTGACTGTGAATGGAACCTTTGGAGTCTTGCGCTAGTTGGGCTTTGGTTCGACTTAGATTGCGTTTTATGGCTGTGGCGGAAACGGAAGCGAGGGAAGCTTTGGAGTCCTGGGAAAAGGGGGAGCGACTCATTCGGCGTTTAGCTAGATTTTCGGCCATTTTTACCGAAGAAAAATATCAAAGCGTTAATAATAGAAAAGCATACACACTTTTTGATAAATGGCTCTAAAAGTGCTATTTATTTCAAACTTTACTCTCAATTTATTTTTAAAACTTTAAAAAAAGCTCATCATCATCATTTTCAAAGTCATTACTTTAACAACCGTTTAAGCTACTTATTTTGTAGTTTCACTTTCCAAGCCAAACTAACAGTGACGTCATTTCCTGCCTGCCAACCACACACCATCAAACAAACACTAAACACAATGCGTTTTTTATTCTAGAAGCGATGACGAAATGGCGGCTTGGCCTGTCCTTCGTCTGCCAAAATTCTGTGCACTCAAAAGAGATTATGACGACGTAAGCCAGGCAGTACGAAAGGAGAAAGGTGGTTTGGTCTGGTGCTTGTGCCTATATGCTCATGTTATAAAATGCCAACAAGCTTGCAAAAATGTATGCTCATAAGCTATGTAGAAGAAATGGTCCGTGCCAAAGTGCCACTAGCACCATAATGCCGATGGCGACGGTGGTGGTAGCATATACTGAAAATGAAGGTAATTTAATATCAAGCTTGTGTATGAATATCTTTTCGAAGGGGATTTCAAAAAGGGTTTTGGCTCTGCCAGCTGCATTTTAGTATAATAACGTGTTTGCTTTCATGTTCCATGTATATCGTCTTCCAATTTGCTTGCACGCTAATGCCAACAAAGTACGCAATAAACCGACTAACCGACTATGACACGATATGCGATAGGGGAAAATAGGAAGCAACTTTCAGCTGTCTTTATTCGCACAGGAACTCGGAACTACAGAAGATTTTAATGTGTACTTTTGAAAAAAGCTTATAAAATGATCATTTTGTATATTGTATATGCAGCGTGCAAAAAAAAACTGTCAGATGGAAAAAGGAACGGTGTAACGGTGTGCGTCACTACAAAACAAAACGTATAGAGTTGCTTCTTCTGTTTAACAAGACGTTACATCAATATAAAATATTCCATTGTGTCATGTGACCATGTACAAATGTACATGCCAAGAATATTATGAAAAAAGAAAGCTCTATTCATTCAACATTTAGACAGCCGTGCTGAAAGTGAAAAGGGGCAGTAGTACAGTACACAATATAATTGGCAATTTGATAAAGTTGCAAAAATATTTTGCACAAAGTTTATGATTTCAGCTGGCACTTGGCAGTAGGGAAGGAGCTAACTACGCAAAAACAAAAATAAACTTGAAATGCCAACAAAGTTTTTTGACAAAGTGCAAAGTTTTTACAAGAACGGTATAGCTGTAAAGTATATTGTCATTTTGATGTATGGATGTATCCTATGAAAATGTGACGGTGGTCTTTGTAGTTTCGTTTTGTTCACTCACTGTGTAAAATAATATATTGTATTTCATTCAGTATTCAGCCCAGGCATCAAACTTTTATTCTGTTGGTTGCTTGAACTACTTTTTTTACTGAATGAACTAGGTGGGTTGGTAGGGGTCGTCTGGAGTCACGCTGAAGGTAATATATTAGTTGAGTAATTTTTTATAGAGGAAAGTTACAAGTTTTTTTTTTTCTGTCGGGGGCGATTGTGTCTCCTGCTGCTGAATTGTAATACGGAGGATGTTGTGGCTACGTAGTTTTCGGTTTTGGTTGGACTTTTTTGGAATGAGTTGCGGTTTCACTTGCCACGTTTCTATGAACGTCATGCACACACTCGCGTTTCCTTTTGATGTCACAATTTATACGAATGCCATTTTGTTGAATTAAATTGTACAGAAATATTATGTCAAGGTTTTTTATACAAATTCAAACAGTTAAATTGTGACAATTTAAGAATTAGAATATTTTTTATCTTGTGTGGTTTCCTATATGCAGTCAAAATGTTATTCCTGCTTTCACAAAACCCAATTTCCTTTTTGGCTTGATAAGAACTACGACGCAGTTGTCGCAAATATGTGCATATGCCCAAAATAGCATTTTCCTGCACCCGCAACATCGGAAAGAAAATCCCAGTCCATAATATATTCCATAATATTACCATGGGTTTCCCACACGCTTGCAGTTCCAACTTTCAACCTGTCCAATGTGTTCGATCGCAGATTTTTTTTCTGCCAATATACCTGATAAATTATTTTTGGAATTCCTTGGTAAGTCCTCACCGCAAAATCCAACGCTTCCGTTCAAATAATTTGTGTGAAGCTGTATGCAAATGAGTTAACTTGCAGAAAAATAGGCGGAATGGAATGCTGGTTTGAATCCGGCTCATTTATTTGCTGAGGTTCATGATTTTATGCTCACAAATCAACCGAAAGCTTATTATGGCTTTCGATTCAAATACAAACTCAATACTAATTTTGCAAGAGAAATCTTTTCAAGAATAAACGCTTCACAGAGAAAGTCAGCAGGAAAGGAGAAAGTATAAAATGAGACTGGTTAAAGTTTGATCTGCAAAAAAAGAAAAAAAAGCAGACAGCAAATAGAAAGCAAAAGGTATGTAGTAGACGGCCACTGTCCCCAGCTTAATTCTCCAACGTACAATTCCGGAAATTTCCAAGAACCCAAGTCTGAAAAGTTGAGCCATTAATTCTGGAGAAAATGTAAAGGATGACTGACCTTTAGACTTTTTCAGACCCATGGTCGGATTCTGTATAGAACAGATTCGGCGTTTTTGAAGCAGAAGAGAAGAGCTCCAAGTTAAATTGTGCATTGGTTATAAGCAAATTTTGCGCTGTGCCAAAATTTTAAAGCTTCAATTAGCCGAATTTGACCACTACTAAAAGTCTAAAATCGTTTTTCCTTAACACTTATTTAACATTTTGTTGCATTTACACAAACTAAATACGGCATCTTTTTTTCAAGTGGTTTGCAAGTTTAGAATTTTCCAGCAATTTTTTATTTCTTAAGAATGGGAACAATCTGGTAATTAAGATGGAACATGTCGATCTGGCGACATAAGAACGTGTTGTGTGATTCTTTCTAAAATACAAGCAGCCAACATTTTCCCATTTATATCTTTTCAGATTTTATGCAAGCCTGAAAAAATTAATTAACTGAAACTCACAAAAATCCCTTGATTAAATTCGGATGTCACGAAAACGAAAGTTTAATACGCGATGTATAAAACTCTACACAGTAAAGTAATCAACCGTTTCTTCATCTTCCATCTTCATTCATCAATTTATTCGTAAAATTTGTATAAAACTTTTAGCATTTTTGTCTCCCTGGAGACCTTATAAATTTTTCAATCTTCCTTTCAGCAGCCTCGGCTCAAATGATGCATTGAGTCAAGGTCATGTTCATGTGCTTTCTCCGTTTCTCTGGTAAACTTCTGCAAACGAACCCTCAGACACAGAAAAAAATATCACGAAGAAAGCATCATCAATGCCACGTAAAAAACTTTGTTCGCTCCACACTCCACTCGCATATAAATCACTCTCCAAAGCCAACACGCCATAAACCTAACCGTGTGTGTCTTTATTTTCTCTGCATGCTTTTCTATATTTTAAGGCTTGCATTTTACACGCATATTGCATATTATTGCTACATAAACTACTAGTACACACAATAAACAATTTCCAACCGCGCTGCTAGAGATACATATTATTACGGTTGTTTTGTAATTCCCCAAAGGTATCATTATTCCAACCCCCGCACACAGTATCCACTTGACTTTGACTCACACACACGCCAAACGGACCGGTCATCTATAAAATCAGCGCTGGAAAACCAGAACAAAGTTTTCCGTGCTCCTAAAATAGCCAGACTGGAAAATAAATAAAAATGCTTTTCTTTCAAGCTACATAACAAAGTCAACATAATACTTTTACCTTTCTAAAGAAAAAGAAAAGAAGAAAAAGGCTTTGAAAAAATGTAGCTTTCTTTTCTTGCGTCCATCCCATCTATTTCTTTGGCTTGCATGTGACCATCAGCCCATGCATAATATTTTTATTTACTTTTATTTTCTCAGGTAAAAATACTAAAAAGGGTATCCCCTGGCGTTCATACAGAAACATGATCATGATTGCGTTTTCTGCAAACCGTGCACTGTGTTTTGCTTATTTGTGCACACATGTATTTCAATAGATGTTTTGCAGACTTTCCGCTGAATTGCCTTGTAAGATATATCTTATATATCATATAAAGGGAAAGGTAAACCCAACTCAATCCCTTTCTTTTTGAAAAATGATTACCAAATCAAAGCAAAAAAGCCAGCTTTTGTGTACGTCCACATTCAAACAATTTCCAATTTGTACATGAAACCCTTTTGGTTTGTTATGTAAAAAGACACATTACGTAAACTAAGCATGCACAGTCATGTTCATGTTCATTGTTTGGTCTTTGGTCACCCAACAAAAAAGAACTTGCATAACATGAAAATGTATATCTATCTATTTCAAGTTACATAATCAAAATATTGGTCTCAGGTAAGAAAGGTAACTCGAAGTGTGCTAAAAAATGTAAAGGAATTTTCATATTAAATAGAGTTTATACCTATAATGAACATATATGAAGCCTAAACTTCCGCACGGAAGAGCATAGGAATTTCCTCGGGAAGATTTTAGATTCAGGCAAGCAAGCTATAGTCGGCGGACATAACGGTTCCACCCGAAAACTTTGAGAATACCAGTTTTCGGTCGATAATTTTTTCCCACTTATGAATAAAGCACTGGGTATATACCTTATAGGCTATGAAAGGGGAGAGCTCATGGTTTACGTACATGCAAAAATATTTATGGGTTCAGTTCTTCCTCCAGAGAGCTGTTTAGCGTGGATATAAACTGGCTTTACCGACTTGTGCAAAAAGGAAAACGTTTCGTATTAGCAACTGGAACTCATCAACTATACTATACTTTACAGCTTATATAATATAGAGAGTGTAATGACGCATATAAACTGGCAAATGAATATAAGGCAAATTCTTGCTTTATTTAAGCTTCTTATGCAATATGTACTTACACTACTTACTAGCATACTGGGAATAAGGCCATAAGCTTGTGTGAAGTAAGCAGTAAGCACAGTGTCACTTTTTTGGCAAGCTAGTCCGAAAACTGCCGAATAGATAGTTTCCCTCTTGTGAGTTCATGTACGTACATAAAAATACATACATTGTAAAACAAAATATGCGTATCTTTGCAACTTTTTTTGGTTATAACTGACTAGTATATAAGAAATGGTTTCATATTAGCAGTAAAATGTCTATTTGTGTTAGAAGCTGTAAGTGAACCAATGTCCTTTTTATTAAACGTATTTCTAGGAACTTATATCAAGTTAAGTAGGAAAAAAGGACAGTGCTGAATAAAATATCGGTTGAATAGGAATTCTTCAGGCCTGATCAGATATCAAATCGAAGTGCTAAGGAACACAGTGTGCAGCTACCTCTTTTACTGTAATGCTCCAGCGTTGCACTATGGTCATCACTGCCGTCATTCCCTTACACATTTACCATCCAATATACCTATTATCCTTCTTTCAAGCTTTCCCATAACTTATTATTTACTTTGTTCCTAATACTTACAGAATACCTATCTCCATGTCCTTATTTTCTTCACATATATAAAGGGAAACCTTCACAATGCAAAGTTGAAACATTGCAAAAGCACCTGGGAATTTTTGATAACTTTGCTTTATGAATGCCACCCTAAAAATGAATGTAATACGGGGATATCCTACTAAACCATACATACAACATAGGTAAATAAATTTTTTAATATATCTGTCTTTCATTTTATAATATTCAAACTTGTATACAGAATTGAGGTCCTATCTAGATGGTAGGAATAAAACGCCTGACAAGCATGCTGATATGAATGGCGCCCACATCTTTCGCTCTCTTTCTCTTTTACCCTTATCACTTCCATACATATATATACTAGCCTTATATCCTTTATACTTTTTCCTTCACTTTTATTCATCGCTCGTCACCTCTCGGCTACAAGACTCGGTCTAGAATAAAAAACTTTCTACCTACGTCCATGCCTACGTACGTAACACCGTAAAATAAATGAAAACACTATACCACGCTGCTGCTGCTGACATATTATCCTTTCTCGGATATTACTTTCCCTCTGCTAAGTTGTATATATACCTATTAGACCGACTGCTATAAAGGGAAAACTTTACTAGAGAAAAAAACACGTATACAAACACACATGACATGTTACTCTTAAAGAACTCGTGCTACTACTACTACACACACTACTACCAAGTCATTCCAATCTAATGTGAAGTCTTAATGCAAATGCCAAAAAATGAAAACATAGCAGCAGCGTTTTCTTGGCTGGCAGTCAACAAACATATTTTTTCACGGCGAGTCATTTCTCTATCCAAATCACTGAAAAAGCCTTGAGTTGTTTCAAAAAGTTTTTCAAAAAAGATTTTGCATTTTACTGCAATTCAAACAAGTACGTACACACGAGTTGGTTACGTAAGAAAATAGGTATATAATTTTGGCAGTGCATTTTTTTCTCTCTCTTAGGTTGGTTCTTCAAACCAAACTAACTTTCTATTGGCTTGGCTGGCACCAATTGCCATTACATTATCTTTGTCCCTCTATCTATTTGTCTGTTCTGTTCTGCGGTGATAATCATCTTGAAAGAAAAGTGTGAGAGTTGCCTTTTTGTCAACAAAATAAGGTGCTTTGTTAGGTGTGTGCTTATAAAGAAGAAGAAGATATTTACGCGGAAGATTGTGTGAAAACACCAGAGGTCACGTGCTTTCCTTGGAAATACGTTATTGCAAGCGGTCATTCCTTTCAATTCAACCCGGAGAAAATAAGCTGTAAGTTGCATACTTATAAAAATAGAATAGATATTTATAAATGGACTCTGCATGCATTTTAAAAATAGCTCATCTCATTCAGTCATAAAAAATACGTACACAGAAGTACATATTCAACACAAATGGAGATGATGATGATGCAATTATATTACTGGCTTATAAAAAAGGCTTGACTTGACTTTGGCTTTCACGTAGGTATTTGCGTGTTCTACGCTATAAGCACGCTGCTGAGTAGTAATCATATAAATGGCCAATCCAATAGAAAATTACAGGTTATGTGGCTACTAGATTTGTATGAGTAATGCTAAAGGGTAGCCAAAAAGCTAGAAACAACCGGACAGTATCATGCGAAATAATACAAATGTTAACTTGTTCATGGCATTGGATTTGGAAAAGGTTATCGATTACAATTTTTAGCAAGATACGTCATTACATTATCATGAGCCTGCACAGTATATTCCATTAGAAGCCTAACACGAGGTTTGAAATACAACGCGAGGATCGTCATCAATTTGAAGGGTTTATTTATAGGCTTTCTAAGAATTGAAAAATGTCTGTGTGTAGTTCTGTCAGTACACAAGATTGACTAAATGGATGGCACGAAACAACAGGAGGAATTTTTTTGGACGTGGACGGTTACTCCTGCTGGTTTGTATCAATAAAAATTAAATGGTTAAATGGAAAGGTAAACTGTCTTTCTTGAGGGGAAGCATAGGACGAAGGACGCGTACATAGGTTGTCTGTTGAAATGTTACGCGAGGTGATACGCAAACAGCATTAAAATCAAATTACGCATTTGGTATCCAGCCGTGTGTTTGCAATTTGGCATTTTGGTTTATGGGTTGTGTTACGGTGTTTTATTATTAGCTATGCAGACTAGTTGACGGGGACAGAAAAGAATAAATAAATAAATTGACAATTTTTTTGAAGGTTAGCTCAATAGGAAGACAGAGATGGACAGAGAAAAAAATCAATAAAAAGGGATAGCATTTATTACTACACACGGTCAATAATTTTATTTAAGCTTATTGGATTCTTATGTTCGGGTTTCTACGAAATATGGATTTTTTTGGGGGAAAGGAAGGGTTTAATGTGTGCATTGTGCATACAAACTTGACTGTAACGGTTTTCGGGTTAAATTGGAACAAAGTCCAATTTAAAAAGTAGCACAGGCCAAAGCACTATATTATAATGTGCTTTGTAGAGTCTAGAGCAGAAAAAAAATTCGGAGAAAATAATGTTGACTTTTTGGTGCTAGGTAGGACGTGAGTGCATATGGCTTTGTGTTTGTGTGTGCACTGCATAATAAAAAAATGTTATCCATTAAGTTCACCGTAGTGTACCATCGTGCCATGTGGCTTTATAAGTAATAAGTTTAAGTTAACATACTTTTGGTGAGTTTTTCTGGTAAATTCTTATTATGTTTAGTATGTAGTTTATAGAATGGAAGAAGGTAGATGGTAGAGTAGAGCAGTGGCATAGGGTGCAATGCAGCAAAGAGCATAAGACCATGCATTTTCTTTAGTAGTGCCACTGCCACCCACGACATCCGTCATAGTCATAATAATAACAACAAAGGGAAAACGTGGTTTTCATACAAGAAATAAAGTTGTATTATTTTATAAGATTGAGGGAAAATGGTTTAATTTTAGGAAGGGTCAAGATTTGTGGTGAAATGGTGGTTTGAGGGAAATGCGAAGTTGGACGTCTTGAAGAGCAGATATTCTCAAAATTTGGACCTTCGTAGAGGTAAATTAACCTATTCCCTCAAATGTAATATAAGTGTTAAAATGAGTAGAAAATCCAAATCAGATTTGCCTTAATAGTTTTAAATTGGGCATTGATTGAAAAAGACAAATTTCTTACTTTTGGAAATAAGGTTCTGACTTCGTCTTCCAGGAAGACTCTTCCTGAACTCTACCTTTTATTTCTATGTTTATGTTTCTCTTTTAGTTCCAATTAATCCTTTTCGCATAATATTTTTCGTTAAATCGTTAAATATTTGTTATGTATAGGTATGTATGCCAATTCATCACAGTTTATCATGCAATTATTATTTTGAAGCAAAGTTACAACCCATCGCACTATTAGTACTAGTAGGTATTCCTACATAAAAAATCAAACTTGGTAACTATTACAAATGTACCACCAACCTCTAAATACCAGCATGCATAACCTTTTTTCCTCAGTTAATCAGTCAATAATCTGAAATATTATAGCACCACGTGGACCAGGATTAAGGATGTGTTTGCAACAAATAAAATATATTTAGCAATATACTAGTATATCTACTCATTCATCAGTCAAACAAACCTTAGCATTTTATCAAAGCCTGATTCCTTTTGGTATGCTGACATTTTCCTGCTAAGAACACAAAAAGCCTTTTTTCTCACTATTTTTCCGTAAAAGGAAACACTTTCCGAAAGATATGCAAAATATCATTGGAACTTGGTATTGATTGAGTTTTATAGCAATCTAATCCAGGCCGACACAACAAAATATACAAATAAGGACCACAGGCAAAAAACGGCAAAAAGGTCTTTGCCCGTATTATTTTCTGTATCCTTTCATTGATTAAATTTTATTTTTAGACTGTTCCTCTGGTTATTTTCCACAGGCAGAGATTCACATTTTAAATAAAGAATGAGCTGGAGTTCTCACAGAATCAGAATCCAGTCACATCACTGGGAAATCTGTTATCTGCCACACAGACTTCTATACCAAGTTAGCAATAAAACTGCTTATTAAACAGAAAAGTAGAAGAGACACATCGACGGAGCAGACATAATCCTTAGCAAAAAATAGCAGAACAGAAATAACACTAGAGTTAATTAGCATATCAGCCCACACTTATCTTCAGAGCTTCTTGACTATATAATCAGCTCACAGCTCACGTTTTTTTGGCTATTTCTAATTTCTGGACGATAATGTCACACGAGTATAATAAGAAGGATTAGAAAAGGAATCAGCTACAGAATACAGATAACAATATGCAGATATAAAAAGGCGGATGTGGCATTAGTTTATATAGTAATCTAGATTAGAATGAAGAATGTAGAGATTTTGATGATAGTGGAAAAGGTTAAGGTGGTTGATCACTGTAATCTGCATCCTGAATAAGAACAACTTGTTATTATTCAAGCTCCATTAACGAATGGTGAATAGAAGATAAAAATTCAATTGATAGTCTGATTTCCGTTAAATTTACTAATAAAAGCATTAAATCAATAGATCATAAAAATAAAATATGGCATTAGCAGCATCTCTGATGTCTGACATTTTTTGGTTGATAATTCTGATTTTCTGATGAACAGTAGCAGCAGAGAATAATGGGAGGAGTAGGAACAAAATTGCTAACCAGTTTCTTCTTCAAAGTGATCAACTTTACAACTAAATTACAAACTGCACAAATTGCAGTTTTATTCATTGATTCATTTAAGTTTAGAAAAAAGTGACGTAAATAAACTTGTAAGAAGTTCATATATGCCTTAACCCAAAGCAAAATATGCAGCTGTGCTGGAGACTCCATAGCAATTAGACTACCTATGAGTCATGAAACGACGAAAAAACGAAATGGAAATTACAAATGTGCATTTAGGCAACTCTGTGCAAATTACTACTAACTGTGTAGCCTGCTGCATGACAGCATGACTATGACTCTGACTATTGAACTGGTAGATTTCTGCGTAACACACGAAAAGAAAAGACATGCGATATATAGGTTTTAACGGGCTTTTGCCTATATTCATACATTTTACCTTATACGAAATCCCATTAAAAGCATCCAGTAAGCTATGTCAAGTATTAATAGGCATTTTGTGAGTTTGAGTAAAACGTGAGCTTGAGGCATTTCTTCATCGACATCATCACTTCCACCAACGTTCCATCAAATAAATGTTACCAAGTACACAGCGTATTATAGTATTTAGGTGCTAAATACTATTACCATCTCTACGCTTGACTCTATCTACTTAGAACAGACTACTAAACGGTAAAGACGTGAGCAGTGAGCACAATGAAATGCCTTTTGGAGTAATTAACAAGGATTTATACTAAGCTATAACGGAGATATATGCCTTTTCAGAAAGTTTAAACCTATTGCTTAAAAAGCTCATTACACCTTACAATTCATATATTAATCCCAGATGTATGCCATACCGCTTTAGTAAACGGTGATTTACTAAATTATAATTATATAAATTGCTTAAAGAAAGCCATATAAGTGCAGGCATAAAAAATTATTGCATTTTACAATATTCCCAGCTAATAGTCACCACAGCCGCTATAGTCACATGATTCATCATGAGTAATATTTTTTATGTAAGTTTAATCGTTCTTTTATGCACTTGCATATTTCTACCTTTTTTTAGTTTGTGTGCCCATTATTTTAAGTTTTTTTACCATTGTATCCAATAAGTCAACGCTTTAAAATATCCAAAAGACTACAAGCTGCATAATATGTGCATTGACTTTTTTGTTTCAAGTTTAAAAATAAAACAGGGCAAACGTTTTTTTAACAAATTAAGTGACTAATGCATAGACACACGCTAATTATCATTATTTCAACAAATTAGTGGAAAATCGGCATTTTCTCTATCTGGCTATATCTCTCTTGTGAATTTCATGGCAATTTTTTAGCTAATGGCTTGGTCATGGACAATGTAAAACAGAAGCAGCCGGCAAACATGCATGCACCTCATGTCCTTCACACCGAAGGACTGCTGACTAGTCTTTTTTATTGTCTGTCGTTTTTTATTATTGGCAAAAGTAGCAGCTGCATTCTCTGGTACTTTTCGACAAGCCTGAAAGAAAAATTGTCGTTTTTGGTAGAAAAACTTTGTAAACTTTGCAGTAAGGAGCAAGATGATTGCGATTGTGAAAGGATGATTATGGTAACAAGTGTGTAAAGTAAATACACACAGTTGTTCGTCTGTAGACAAGTTGAAGAATCCAGAGCATTCCAAACCATTTCCAAAATGACAGAAAACTTTTCCAGTTTGCAATAAAGAAAGGCACAGAAATGGATTGCATGTTGCCATCCTCCTCATTTTTTAACATTGTCAAACACTAAATGCCAATAGGTCATCAATAATGACACTTTTAGTTGGACTCTCTATGAGAAAAAGAAACAATTTAGAAGCTAACTGCGGAGAAAGTTGAAAAGAAAAAGAAAAGCAAAGGGCAAAAAACACGTATGGTTCCAGGTTCCAGAACGTAGTTTCCCGGAATAACTGCACAACCTGCATAATGTATTAGTGGGCTACATAATAATAAGCTATGTAAGAGACCTTATATAGCTATTATGGTTTTTGTGTGAATGACGAATGAACACACTGCATTCCTTTGCCTGTAGGTTTGTGCTAAGGAATATTTTATTCCGGTCAATTGATTTGTTTCCATAGAATAAATAAGTAAAATATTTAGCTCTAGAAGCATGTCATATAACTTTGTGTGTTTTCAGTTTTGGATGGAAGGAAAGGTACAGTATGAAAATTGAAAACATGACTGTAAAAATATTTTTGAAGAATTTTGATAAATGGGAATGTATTAAGAATATGTTTTTCTAGCTTCTTACATAAACTGTTTTTGTAAGGTTTACATATTATTTCTGTAGAAGTGATTGATCAGATTTGATAAATAAAATTTGGATGTGGTAGAGGAAAACGTCAAAAATAGGCATTCTGAAATATTTCTGGAATTATTTTAATGCAGATTGGGTATACTCTTAAGACTGTTTTATTTAAGAGTCATAGAATTACCTTTTAAAATCTAAATGTCAATTAAGATTTCTGTAAGTTAAAAATGTAAGGTTACCATGCAACCGAAATTTACACAGTAAACCACTTCCCTTAAGTAAAAAGTGAAAAGCCACCAGCTTGCATCTTTTTTTGCTGTTCTACAATCTTTATTTTTCTCGGTTTCTTTTTCAAAGTGAACATGTTTCACTTGGTTGCTCGCTACACTTTGTAGTTTTCTTGTACATGTGAATTTTTTACTTGTTTTATCAACTACTACTACGCTGCTGCAAGGCAGCATCACAGCAAGCATTCAGAGCATTGCAGTTTCAAAGCACACTAGATATAAAAGTCACCGAGAAAAGTTTGTACTGAATTCTACATTGAACTAACTACATATTTATTATAGTATGCACCGAAAAATGTCTTGTGTAATGTTCCAAGCCGTGTTTCATGATGTTTTACGTTCCACATCAGTACTACCACGTACTAACATAATGCATTACCTATATAGAATAGCCCCGAAAAAAGAAAACCTCACAGACACAAAGTTACAAGTAGACTTATAAAAAAGGTCGGCAAAAAAGCTATATGAAAATTATATTGGAATGTGGTTTTAGCTTCAGTTTACTAGTACAACTTGCACTTGTTCCTTTGTAAGATTTTGCAAGTTGGACAAACTTGGGCTTGTGATTCTGTGTGTCTGCCCATGTTTTTCTTATGCAGTGACGATATTACCAGTTCGGTATGCAGAACTCTCCCTGTGCCAAAATGTATTCCACTTTCTGCTACTGAGCTGCTACACTACTGTGTATCTTGCCTGCACTTTACCCCAGTCTAGTTCAGTATTCGCTTAGCCTTTGCCAGAAAAACAGTTTATGTCAACATCTCTCTCTCTCATTCAACTTTACTTTCATTTTACCAAAAGCCAAAGCCAAAATTCATACGATACGCTACAGAAGCACATCATTGTCTCCTACAGCGTCTCTTTTTCTCAAGTTGGTTGCATACTGCATTGCCAGTGTTTCTTTTTTTAAAGTTGGTTATTTTTGTGTGGTTTAACTTGTTACAGAACTGTGCAAAAAATCTGTTGAAATTTTTTGTTGGATTCTCTAAAAGCTTGGAAAAGAACTCTCTTTCTAACTGACTGTGTGAACAAAAAATCCAAACCGGAAATAACAACTCATCATTAAGTTTTCAAACATTTTTTCTTTAAAAAATTTCAAATTGATGTCAAAATTTAAGTAAAATTTCAAACTAGACAAAATGGGGAATAATTTTGTAAACGATCTATGCTTAGGTTTAGTTTAGTTACTAGCTAAAACCAAAATTGTTTACTAAATTATATAAAAGCCTGAAATTTGTTTATAAAAAGTCAATTTTCTCTCCAAACCAATCTCTAAATCTATTCTAAACTACCCCCACAATTCACAATCTACCTGTCCTATTAATGGATATAGGGTGTAGCTCTAGTACGTCTCATCATCATCATCACTCGCATCAACATCGTCGTCGTCAGCGTCTCAGTAAAAAGTTTAAAAATCCCAGGGAAAATAACAACCCGTTACACTTTCTACTAGAAGATTGGAAAAGCACTAATAATAATTCGCAACTGTCCCTTTTACAATTAGTTGATTCCAACAACAACAACCAATCTGTCTATTGTCAGGGTTGTTTATTAACTTATTGTAATTGTATTTTGTCAACTAGCTTGTCAATATCAGATCAAAATTTGTTTTCAAAAATTTAGTTGCCATTTTTAAAAAGCCAAGTCATAAAAAAAGTTTACTTGTTGTTGTGATTTCAAAGCGAGTCATTATTAAATAAGTTGTAATTGTTAAGCTATTTTTCTATTTTTACTTGGTGCGCAAAACAGACTATACAAATATTATACTTAACCGAAATATAAAAAAGCGGTTTGTACTTTACTCTGTAAATATATTCAAAGAACAAAAACTATTCACAAATTTAACTTTTAAGAATAGTATTTTAAGCCAGCAGCTAAAATATTTTTCTCTGAAAGCGAAAGCCAATTCTCTATATTGCGTGTACCTTCCGCTAGAAAGTATTGACGTTATTATATAGACACGTGTAAGTTTTATGTGAGCTTTTAGTACCCATTTTACTGACAATTTGACAACTTTGTGTGGGCTTTTCCAAGAAAAGTGGACATTTGTTCGTGTGCAAGCACATTTTGTGCTTTGCATTTTCTTTTGGATCGATATAAAACTTGGTGAAAGCTTGACATTGATTTGCTACTGAATAATAATTAGTTGGATTGTTAAAGAACTAAAGAAGCTCATATAAACAGTACAACAATTATAATTACAAGTTATACTAAGTCAGTGGAAAATATTCAATAAAAGCTATTATTGATGGACTTCATGGAGAAGAGCAATCTGAACAATAAGAGTGGTGGTGGGAACAAGCACGCTTACTTGAGCGAGAACACTTTGACCGCAGTGGTAAATCACGGTGGACTGGGTCCCGGTGGTTGTGACGACGACGGCTTACACGGCAACGGGGCAGCGGGAGTGCACATGATGAGGGAGATTCCCAGTGATGCCGCGTTTCAAACCAATGGAGGGGCTACTGGTCCTGGAGGAGCGAATGACACGGACGAAAATCAGGGCTGGGAGAGTAAAACCCAGTTTATTCTCAGTGTGGTGGGCTATTCCGTGGGACTAGGGAATATTTGGAGGTTTCCTTATCTCTGTCAACAGAATGGAGGAGGTCAGTTCAAATTTTTTTAATCTTCAAAAAAATTTCATGCTTTATGCTTTGCAATCATTCATAAAAATAAGCATACTTAAAAATACTCTTTTTTTACACATGTGCCATCAATGTCATGTTGTTTAACATTATTTCGTCAACACCTCTCGTTGTACTCGAAGCATGTTTGGTTATTAGTCTAGCTGACTTGTGTGAAGTTCAAGTGAAACAGGAACTGGGTTCTTGGAAAAAAGAGATGATGATGAAATAGCAATGCGATGGCGAAATAGCTTGTCTCGAAATGGAAAATACAATAAACAAAAGACTTTGGTACAGTCTGGGCTGTACGTATTACTTTACACCCTCCATTTATTCCAAGCCATTAGTCATTTCCCATTTTATTTTACGAGCAGAATAGGCAGAGCAAACGAATTTGAATGAAATGCAGAAAAAAGAATGGATAGAATTGAGAATGCTCCTGGTTGACTCTGACTTTGAGATAAAATGTGTCGTACAAAATCCCTATCTTCCATTTTTTGTTCCAACTTCCAACTTTTAAGACTATTTTTTGTTTAAGAAGAACAGGAACAAAGATAACAGCAGCATGGAAAAAATTCTTGAGAGCGGGCTTCTTATTTCTTATGCTAATACCACACGTATATATTTTATACCCGACACACTAGACACAAAAGTCAATGGGGAAAAAATTGCAATTCAATCCTGCTATTTAGCTGAATGGCTTTTGTAAAGCTCCTGCGTAGTACATGGTTCAGGTTACCCTCAGAAGCTTCCTCTTTTGCAAAAGGGAATAGTAGAGAATGGTGCTCTGCTACTGAAATGAAATATAATACGCGTGTAGTCAATAGTCAAGTGTAGTGCAAATACAAACACAGACAGACAGAAAGACATAGTATTTTCCTTATCGATATAAGCCAGCAATAACATTTAATGGAAGCCATGTGCTTCTTTGCTTCAGACTCTGAAGACAGTTAACATTATGAAAATGAAATGGCTTTTACTAGTTACTAGTCAGCTAGATAGAGTCAATGGATTCTGGCTTGGCATGCAAAAAAAGTCCACCGGGTGCTATGGTAATTGGCTGATATATATCACTTCCAACTGTACTGGTGGCGCTTTCATTATCTAAAGACGGAGACACATGTGTGTGGAAAATGGCAATAAAAGGGGTATGCTGTATACTGCCTGGGAGGCTAAAATATGTGGAAATGCAAATAAATTGCATTTTTGTGAATTCTGCTGCTTTATTGGCTTCGTGCATAAAACACATTTTGCAATTTAAGAGGAATCATATTTTGGCTGATTGACTGCTAACTGCAAATTAATATTTTTTGGTAAAAATAATAATGAAAAATGAGTGCTACATGGTTAGAAAGATTTAGCAGGGAAATTGCAAAAAGCTTAGGCACGCCACTGGACATATAAAAGTGCAATTTTCAGTGCAAAAAACAAACTCAGTGGAACTTTCATACAAAATGTTTTGTGGTTTGCTTTGATTTGAGGTTTTACTTATAGTATGGTTATTGTTGTGTGGTTTCTGTTGATTTTACCAGACAACTATAGGGCATTCTAATGAACTCTTTGTACGTACAAACATGGAAATTCGTGATCTACTTTACATGGGTTTTCACTTTATGACAAACGGAAGGTTTTTTAGCGTTAAGCTTATACATGTTTCGTCGGATTTGCTTTCATTTAATTATTTAGGCTTTTTAGCTCTCCTCTCATTCATTTCCAATTTCCATGAATTGGCTACACAGATTTTCATTAACTTTCGAGGTAGCTTTCAAAGAAAAACATTGACTGCGCAATAATGAATAAAGTATCCGAGTAACAAAGTAACAACCTAAAAAGTTGTAGATTTAGGAAGTGAGTAGGAAGTGGTGTCTGGTTACAAATTAATTTGTATGCTGCTGCTTGGCTATGTGTCATGTTATCCAGCACAAACTCCAGACTTATATTAGCTTACATGCATTACATTACACGGTGAACAACCTCGTGGGTAGCATTTTTCTAGTAAAATATATAATTAATTAGCTAGTGTGTTCAATGCATTCTTAGAAGTTTAAACAACCTTGTCACCCAAATTGACAGCCTGACTGAAGCTTTCTAGAAAATCTTTAGTGCATTTTATTACCCCACGAGTTTCCCATTTCCCGTGTTTTATCTGTCAGTCAAAATTTGTCTGGAGATAATTTACCTGTAAAAAGTTTTCTTGCAAACTGCGCAGTAGTCTGTTTAATGAAGCATCAACACAAGCAGACAACAATAGAAACATCCATTGTAAAATTCTATCCATTTTAATTGGGTTTCGTTATCAAGTTATATCAAGATTCTCCGAAAATCTTGAATAGATTCTGATTAAATTTTTTCACTGTCTATAGTGTCATATATTTTTATGGGCTGATTGTAAGTTTATATAATCTCATTAAATGCACTGTAACAATAATAATATGGCATGTGTGCGGGTAAATAGGTACACTGTTATTGCGTTGTTGCATTTTTTGCAAAGAGAAGAAGAAATAAGTAGGTCACTTGTAATTGATTTTAGTGGTGGAGTGCTAAAAGCTGCATTTTCTTGGTACTTTGATCATTTGATCAACATGCCATTCCAGTACATAAACGCGAGTATGGAAACAAAATGCGCAGTTATGTTGAAGCGAGATGTGAGCGATAATAAGATGATATGGTATATTGACTTGACAAACGAGATGATTTTTATTAGATTTGATACGGGTTTCATTTCCCAGTTTCCCCAGAAATCAATTATAAGCTGGCAAAGGACATCTTCTTTCCATCTCTCTTTACTTGATTGACCTTCACGCGTCACGTTTCATAGTGTGTTCCCGTTTTCTTTTACTGCTTGTTTTTCCAAAGAAGCCGACATCGATGACAATGATCTGTTTCCCTTTTTTGTTGTTTGCCAATGCCAGGAAAATAAGAGAAGGCTTTTTTACTGCCACTCCCACGTTCTCACTGCATTACATTTGTTACCCAGTTTTTGCGTGTGTGTAATTATTGTGCTGTGAACTGGAAGAGAAAAGAGATTCTCTCCAGCTTTCTCCAGAAAATGATCTTGAAGATAGAGCTGTGCTGAGAATGCACCTAGAATTGAAACTCTGCCAAAAAGAAAGTATGGTATTGACACAGAGTATCTCCCAAGCACGCAAACTAATTTTCGTTTGAACCACCAGAGTAATAGTCTATCAGCAGGTTTTTTTCTCAAGGAAGAACCTCTGGAGTTTTGGACCAAAGCAGGAAATTAGTTTCCTTTTGAAAAACCTGCTTTTTCATTCACTTCCTTTTTATTTTTTATTAGCATTTTACATGGAACAAGGTTCTGGAGAAAATTTTCTGTAATAAATAATGACTCCCTGTGTGGCATGGCAGATGACATGACAGAGAAAAATATAAAAAATTGAATGGGAAACCAAACTAGTTACCAGTTCCTCTTCCTTCTTATTTTCAAGGCTGGAAGGGTGCACGTGTGCATAATTTTCCTTTTTTGTGCAATTATAATCAATAATCATAAAAAGAAGGATAATGATATTGCAAAATGATAAAGGATGAAAGGAGTAAATGGGTGACTTGAGAAATATCACATCTTTCAGTTTTCCGAATTTGCGAAATTTTCCGGCAGCAAACACTGAACAAAGCGTTAAAAGTTGGTGTCAGTGTAAATGCTCAGTGTTGTGCTGGGATAATGATGCCATTTGGGCTGGAATAATGACAGCAAAAAACAGCCCCTCAAAACACGCGTTTATTACAAGGCGATCAATATCTGTGTAAACTTGATAGTGATAATCGGGATCGTCAAGCACACAATAGAGGATCATCATTATCAAGCTTTTATCGTGTAGTACAGTGCTCACACAATACAACTTTGTGTCTGGTGAAGATTTCCAATTTGAGCAAACTATCAGGCCATGAAGATCATTAGAACAAAGCTTGTATAAAACTGTCAAGCACAGAAAACAAATTTTGCAATCCGCTATGCGCTGGTTTGAGCTTGAAAGCCGGATTTAATTTCGTTAAGTTTGCCTCTCAGTCAGTTCAAGTCAACTTCCTGTTTCGTCATTAAAAATGGCTCTAATGCTATTATAGTTTATACCGAAATACATTTTTTACATCTGCATTGCAAATTATCAAATTGACTTTTGTGCCAACTCCAACTCTCTCTGTTGGTTATGTTACTTGGCCAATTTAGCACAAAGAACGCCACATCAACATTACACTTTGAAGAGAAGATGGGCATTATTGATAATCCCTTCTGACCTTGATGAAAATCTGAATGGTTTTGAGTTTGTATTGTGCAAAAGAGAAAATTACAAACTACTGAACAGTAAAACCGTGAAAGATCATGACTCTAAATGATGATCATCATGATGGCGATGAAATTAATTATTGGAAATGAGTCAAGAATTTCTATGCTTTGGTCTGTCAGCAACAGCAGCCTTGTGTGGAAAACATATTTCCAAATTGGAAACTTCTTCTGTTAAGAAAATTGTGACACCAACTGGCTGGCTGTCAAGTCCAAAGTCCTTTTATGAATCAAGAGTCACCAAATAATATATAGGCTATTAAATGTGTACCTATAGAAAAACATACCAAATACCAGGACCACATACCATGCCAGACTAATGGCTTTTGTCAGTTTTCTCCTGGTCTAATTAAGGTTGCCAACAAACCAAACTCTGTGGCAACAATCTGCTATCTGCTGTTCTAAAAGTTGGTCGTTGGGTTTACTGCGTATATTATATATTTTTTGGCTTTATTATTTTCCATCTCAAAAAGCCATTACAAATCTTACCTTGATCCTTTTGATGTCTTTGAAAGTTGTATTTAGTGTGTGGGGGCAAGTTCAAGACAGTGGAAAACTAAGAAAACTGAGACG
Organism: Entomobrya proxima; assembly: GCA_029691765.1. NCBI lineage: Eukaryota > Metazoa > Arthropoda > Collembola > Entomobryomorpha > Entomobryidae > Entomobrya > Entomobrya proxima. Next base: position 19,567,847 of record CM056170.1, on the reverse strand, counting down.
CGTGTGCTTTTTATTATTTCCCCAGGTAAAACGCAGCTCTTGAAGTAATTTTCATTATAAAAATAGACTGGAAATAAAACATGGTAATCATGTAGTAGAGAGTAAGCTTGCCGAAGTTTCAAATTCATTTCAAATATACCATAGTGACGTGTGGCAACTGTGGAATTGCAATGTCGAGCTGCTCTAGTAATAAGTAATGCGTCATAATAATTAGGTAATCAAGCAGCGAGACATTATCCCTTCTGAAACTGAGATTAGCATAAGTTGCAGTCGTAGTAGAGTGGTATAACGATCTGGGCCTTACAGATAGACGGGCGGTTCGATTCCCCCCGCCTGCACTACTTTTGCTAATCCATAACTCCATAATTAAAAATCACTGGAATAGTGATATGCTCTCCACAAAACTTGACATGCGAATAACGGTCAGGCGATTTCGAATTTTGGCAAACTGACAAAAGATTCGTTAATTTGGTCAAAAACTAACCTATAATCATGTGGCACATGCCATAGGCCACTCAAGCAACTTAAAAATCCGTCGTGACCTTTGACCTTAGAGGTCGAATTTCAAAAATCGGGCTTCGTGGTGCACAGGTTCAAGTGACCAGAAATCTTTCTACATTAACAGAATTCCAAAAAAAATTTACTGGAATAGCGATATGCTGTCCACAAAACTTGACATGCAAATAGCGGTCAGGCGATTTCAAATTTTGGCAAACTGCCAAAAGATTCGTTAATTTGGTCAAAAACTAACCTATAATCATGCGTCACATGCCATAGGTCACTCAAGCAACTTAAAAATCCGTCGTGACCTTTGACCTTAGAGGTCGAATTTCAAAAATCGGGCTTCGTGGTGCACAGGTTCAAGTGACTAGAAACCTTTCTACGTTAACAGAATTCCAAAAAAAATTTACTGGAATAGCGATATGCTGTCCACAAAACTTGACATGCAAATAGGGGTCAGGCGATTTCAAATTTTGGCAAACTGCCAAAAGATTCGTTAATTTGGTAAAAAACTAACCTATAATCATGTGTCACATGCCATAGGTCACTCAAGCAACTTAAAAATCCGTCGTGACCTTTGACCTTAGAGGTCGAATTTCAAAAATCGGGCTTCGTGGTGCACAGGTTCAAGTGACCAGAAACCTTTGTGCGAAAACGGAAATTGGAAATTCAATTTGGTGTTAGAGATATGGCGTTTACAAAAATCGACTCAGGCAAAATTAGTAGTAAGACAAGCTTACTAATAAAAGAAAGTAATAAAATTGCCATTTCTACAAAGTTTGCAAAAAATGTTGCATAAGCCCAGAGGAAAAATGGGAAAGAGAAAAGTGAAGTAGGTAATTTTATGAGTAATGGGAGCACTTTAAGTGCTACAAAGTATTACGTTTTATCTTTCTTTTCACTATTCTTTTTCTGGGAGCAAGGCTGTCAAAGGGAATTAGCTGGGAAAAGAAGAATGGGAGAAAAATGTAAAGAAAGCCGAAGTTCTTAAGATTTTTTTGTGAAGGTCACACAATGCTGAGTTCGGAGAATAGAAGAAGAAAAGTGGAGCCAAACAATAATGATAATATTATGATTATTATGGAAAATGCGAGATTATATAATGCATTGCAATAGAAAAAGTTTGGCTTGGCCCTGACTCTGACCCTCCTGCTGTTGCGGAGTTTTTAAAAGTTTCTTAAGTTGTTGGAATGTTGGAGATTTTGCTAAATTAGTTGTGCACTTAGCATGGTGATTTGACTGCAATCAGACTTTAATGAGAACTGAATGCCACGAGATAAATGCTGCAACGAAATTTGAAAACTGCAATTCTGGTTACTTTATTTTAGGCTCATGGGTGGATTTCGTTATTCTGTTAGGTGGCTCAAAACTCCATTGTCAGTTTGACTGAAGATGAAAAATCTTTATATTTTATTTTAAATGTATATTATCGTGGATTTAAAAAAAGAATATTGCAACATATGCATCAATGACCAACAACAGCAGCATGAAAGTGACACTGGATTAGGGTAGAGGAACATGATGAGTGGTTTGGCTTTGCCTTTCAAGGGCAAACTACTTTGTAACCTTTTTCAAGGGGATATTTTTGCATTTTTGCAATTTACCGCAAACACACAAGAGTTTTACTGTCTGGTGAGCAGAAAAGAGAAGACTATTTTGGGAAATCCAGGAAAGTACGTAAAATTTTTAGCTTGGAAAAGTTTGAGGAAGAAAAAAGGTACATGCATAATAAAATTCCTGCCGTTTTTCTATCTGCCGCATTGTGTATTCTCCTGCACTATAGATTTGGCAGCTGAGAATCCACGAATAGTATTGATTTAATCTGACAAAAGGATGTGGTTATGCATAATTGGATTTCAATCTCTTTATCTGCGTTTTTCTACAAATTCTGTGCTTTTGCATTTCTGTGCGATAGAATAAGGCATGTAGTGTACTTATGTGGTGGAAATAAATTTTATGCAAACTGCTTTTCAATGATGTAAAACGCGAACAAGATTAGATATTAGATAGGGACATTAATATAGCGGTCTAGCTTAAAATGTAAATTAGAAAAAAGTCAATAAGAAAACCTTTTGAAATTTGGTGAGCTTAAAAATCTGTTGAAGTGTACGAAGCTTTGCATTTTTAAAGTGATAAAATGATTTACACATTACTAGAAAAACTTTGTCACTGTAATATCATGTAAAGCATAGTGATCCATTCAAAAGAATAGATGGGACACTATAGTACGGAAGAAGGAAATACATAAAGTAAAACTTTATGTGTCTAAATGTTAAACATTGGAAATTGAAATAAAAAATGCAACATGTTTATTTTTCTAAAGCGGGTGTTATAGCGCATTAATAGTAAGTGCGAGTAATAATGAAAAAAGAGTGTTTTTGATATTTTTGATGGGAATGCAATAGTACGGGTGATCGGGTGAAATGGGTTTGGACTATAAAAGATAAACGGTAAACATTTCCGCTTACTTTTTTGAACAGATTATTTGAAATTATTCTAAGTTTTAGTATTGGTTATACAATACGATATTCATCGTTAATCAGAGGCGATTATCAGATCTGACGACTGGCTAAAGTGTGCTACACTAACTTAAAAATTTTCACGGCGGTTACCCGCCCATTTTTCAACATCACTATTAAAAAATTCAAGACTTCAGCAATTTAACACAGTTCACTAAATAAACCTTCATTTGTTTCATGTGTGCCTTAATATTTTAAAGCTTGACCATTTTAAGCGTATTGGAATAATACACAAAAGCTTGCAAGTTGCTAAAATCTTCTATGTCTATCAATGTGCTTATACTTGTAAATTATAAAATCTGTTTTCAGTTTAGTTATAAACTTTTTAACAGGAAAAAAAAACTTTGTTGTGACATGACAGAGGAAACAACACGCCCGGTTTAAAATAACTTTTGCATACACATCCTCTTTTCTCCACATTTTCATCCAAAACATTAGTACTTTGGCTGCCTTTACACCAAACTGTCTGAAAAAGGATTAGCAAGTTAAATAAAGCATTAAAAAACCTTTGATACTAGTAAATGTGTGTACTAGTTCGTTAGTATAAAATCAACAGAAACCCTCATTATCTCTTCAACAAAATGCTCATCTTCAAAAAAGAACCGTTCAAAGCTTCACACGAGAAAGATATGTTGTCACTGCTCTGCATCGTCATCATTAATTCCACTTTCCACACACTAAAAGCTCTTTGAAAACAGAAAGCATGTGCGCATATTTCTCTTTTGGTTCGATAATCTGAAAAAGCTTCAGAGACACAAAAATTAAAGAATTTTGTATGCTCATGAAATTCCTCTGGTTATGTGAGAATGGTTTTTAGCCTATTATCACGTCCTACACTCTCTGCAATCTGCTGCATTATCACTTTCGCATAAAGAGTCTGCTACTCTTTGAATAAAGTATGAATAACAACGCTGTTTTATTTAGCAAAATCAGCAGAAAAGTGTAAATGTTTATTTTGAACATGGATAATAATTTCTCAGTGCATTCCTCCGCACTAGTTTGGCTCTCACGTAACATCTCTCTTACTTAACAAGTCAACAGACTCAGAAGACTCTCAATTCTCAAGGATGAACTAAAAACGCAACGCGCAATAAAGAAAAGTTTTTAGTTATGTAATCCTCTTGTTCTCAACTTCAAAGAAAATGTCAAGTGTCAACTAACTTTTGTTTGTAAAGATGATATAACCTTTTTATAAAAGGAAACAAGGAAATGTCAAAGCAGTTGGCAGTTCTGTAGAAGATGTCACATATAAGCCTTCAAACATTTTACTAATTTTTATAACTTTTACCTTTCTCTTTGGGAATTTAACATGAAATATGATTAAATGACATTGTATATTGTGTGACGTCTTTGTTTTATTTATGTCACCGGATCATACTTTTTGAATATAATAGATTGAATCAAAGTTTAAGTAATACACGAGGTTTCAATTAGTTAATGATTTATCAGCAACACGTGCAAAATCTCTATTTCTATTTGTTTTAGATAGGTATAGTAACCAGCAAATGCGCTAATTATAATCAAGTGAAAAAAATAAACAGAGAATGAAGATGAAACAATGGCCTCGAGGATCATATCACGCATGGATATATTTACACAGAAGCAAGCAAGCACGTCATTTCTAAATGCTCGCATAAGTTTTTAATTTCATTTTTCCCAAGTCACTATATGAAAAAGGTCAAAGTGCAAATTTATTTAGGAAGAAAAGGGCACCACACTCTCTATTATCCCATTTGACATTTGCCTCTATATTCTTTGAGCTGCCTGTTTAAATTGGGTCTTAAAATATTTTCTCTTTTGAAGTTGCCTGTCTGTACCATAAGCACACACCACACAACACTCAGGACTCAGGGGTCTCGTATCATAACTTTTCAAGCCAGATTTATCACTATAAACGATATTCTATCCAATGTAAAAATTATGTTCTAAATTCTGATAATATTTTTGGAACGTTATAAATCCTTCAGTGGAAACAAGAGAGGACAGACAGAACGACAAGCCCTAAAATATGTGTGTGTGCTTTTTTATAATGTGGCAATATACAAGCCTTTTTACATGGTTATTATCACCATTGTGCAAATACATAGGCACCGTTTCACACAACCAAGAAGACTAGCGTCACCGTATTTTCCTTTCTCTCTATCATGTCGCTATACATTCTACTTGTTACAAGTTTGTTTTTTCACACTTCACCAACAGTTGACTTCACTGAACATGTATTCATTTTCATGTGCAAAAAACTAAATGTAGAGCAAAAACATAAAAAAAATATTAAGGCTGTGCTCAGTATAATATGTAATTGATGTAAAATGATGGTAAATGGCAGTCAAGGCGGCTCCTGCTGCTTATGCCATAATATTTCTCGGGATTTTGTCACAAGCTCAAAAAATCTGAGACTCGGGCTCGGACAAAAAAAACTTTCTCGTTTTACAAGCCGTCACTTCCAATCTATAACGCATTTTAACACACAAAAAATCTTTTTCGAAGATTTTTTCTTTAGTGGATATGTAGCCAAGTGGCAAATTTTGACCTAATATGCAAGCAAGTTATAAAAACGACGGTCCACCACGTGAACAACAAATGATTTTAATAGTCCGTCCATGAACTGCTTCTTTCTTTCACGTTTTTTGTCTCCTATGAACCACTACGTTCCGATAAAATTTGCGCCTAATTTCTTTCCATAAAAATTTGTGGTTAATAACAATGCATTATGTATTTGTGGTAAAAGGCCATAAAAAATAAGAGGATATTAATGACACATGAGAAAAGATGAAAAGAGAATAGATGACGTGACGATAACATGACATAAAACAACAAACAAGAAAAACAATGTCACACACGTCACGTCATCATCATAAACAACCCGCCTATTTTTACAAATAATGAGAGCTGTATAGCCAAACCACATGAATGAATAGTGAATAGTGTGACGCGGATGGATCATAATGAAAAATGGTAGAATAATATTCTATTGTAGAAAGTGATGCGGGTCTAAAAAGTACTCCACGTGTGCATAATTACTACTAACTTAGTATGAATCTTGGTGAAAGCAAGGTAGTTAGGTAGACATATTAGTGGTTTGGGTGGCTTCCTTTGTGTTCACCCAAGCTTTCACTTAAATGTGAGATGCGATTGTTACGTTTTATTAGTACAGATGAAAATTGGTCTACCGTCACCGTGTTGATAATATGGTTTGTGGAATGGCATATGAATGCACAAAGCTTCACAGTTTGACTTTTAATTCACCTTTTTGTTAGCATTTATATGCTGCTGGGGAGAAATAATAGCAGAGTTGTCACATGAAAGCACATGTGAGGAAATGTTAGTCTGATTGTAGGTTTAATTCCAGTTCTCTCTGACTCGCTGACTCTTTTAGAATGAGCCATTGGAGCATAATAAGAGACAAGGTTACTTGTGTCTGTGTGTGTGGTTTTGAAGTGAAAGCTGGAAGAGAAAGTTCTGAGTGAAAGGTGTCATAATAAGTGGTGAGGTGAGTGGGTGTACTTTCTTCTTGGGTTTGAGGATTTAATTTATAAACTAAAATAGATACTCGGAAAACAGCATGTGTTAAAACATGGGAAAATGGGTTGTTTGGGAAGATTTAAGTAGCTAATTTTGTTCCAGATGAGATGAAGCAGAGATATTTTGAATCTTTTGAAAATGGAGTGGCACGAGGCACTTGACGTGTCAAGTAAAAAGATGTGATGTGATTGAACGCCAATTTTGGGCATGATTGTTTCTAGAAGGTTTAATTCCTATCCAGATTTTCTCATCGTCTAGCTCTTCTCATTTATTTCTTCAGGTCACACACCGTGTCAACGTGACACATTTAGTTCAAGTGGCTTTTTCCTGTCTTTTCCACGTACACCAAATACGTTTGACATTTTAATATCTTTATTTTGTCATTCTTACATAAAAAAATATCTAACTGTGGTACCTAAAACTTATGATAAAAGCACATGAATCAGAATCATTGAAGTAGGATTGATGTACGATAAAGTGTTTTTGTTTCTTTTTTTTCTACGCCTCATTCCCTCTCCATAATTCCATAAGTTTTAGGTTCAAGCAAATTGGAAAATCAATACGCGGAAACAGACTTTCTATTTATTTTTTTATCACGTACTTTCTCAGAAAATAATCTTAGCGTGTTTTAGCCAGTAGGGCTTGTTGTTTGTTTTTTCCACGCGCTTTTGCTTTTGATCCTTTTTCCTGATCAGCATTTTTGTCAGAATAAAATGCGGAAATAAATTGGCAAAGAAAATATGGAATCTGTTACGAAAAAAAAGAACTTATTTATTCGGCTCGGCCTTTCAGAATCAGAATTAAATTCTTATTTTGCTCCTGGGATAAGGCATAAATAAATATTACGTGCCCTAATGCCAGCATGCACCAAGATTGAGATTGATGGAAAAAGCACTTTTCTTTTTCTGACATCTACATAAGTAGGCTTAACCATTTGGAAAGATGACATAAAGCATAAAATTATACTAGCCTTTACCCACATCAAATTTTCTGCACATTTTATAACACGTGATTTCTCCTTCGTGTGTTCTCCCTAATGGAATTATTCTAAATTAAGCCAAGCCTCTACCAGAAAAAATGCAGTTGCAAAAGTAACAAGATTTTTTATGCTAAACCAATTTTCCCATTTACCTTCACAAGTCAGCAGTGAATTCTTTTTGCATTTTTATATTTGCACAAGGTTACTACAAAATATAAAGATGCATCCCTGAAGTACTACTCTACTTACTTTGCATCATTTACGCTTCCTGCTTCCTTTATGGTTTCCTCTAAAGCTTTGTCTACTTTTTTCTCCGGAATAACCTTTGCCTACTTTCCCCTTTCTTTCTTTCTTTGAAGTAAGAAATGCCACAGAGTGATTTTCAAGGGCGTTATGTACAATATGCAGTAAACTTTGGTTTTGAATGACTCTCAGGGGAGTACTCTGTTTCCATTTTTTGCCAAAAAAGATTGTCAGTTTAGGGAAACCACATTATAAAGAAAATTGATCAATGGCCCTGTTGAAAGAAACCAAGACACAATGACTTTTTTTACTGTTCAAGGTTATTTCTAGATAAACTTTCTTTAAAAATTGGAAAATAAAATTAATCAAAACATTAATCAATTTTTGTCAAGATTCTCTATGAATTCATCTATGTTCAAGTTTTTTTACGATACAATTCCAATTTGTATTCCACACACGAAACCCATTAAACTTGACTATCCCTCGGTAATTCCATTTTATCATATAAAACGCTCTGGAATTAGATTTTTTAGCAAACAGATTGCCATTTAGAGAGGTTCAGGGAAAAATTTTTTGGAGGAAAGTGGAAAGATTAAAGGGGATTTTTATTTGCTTCTCGATGAATGTTTATTTTAGCAAGAGTGTAACGTATGGAGTGTCATTTTTGCAAAGTGGAACTAACTGAGCATTTGGCCATGAAAAGAAAATCAATTTTTTGTAGAGTAAGGTGTGTACAGATGAAATGAGAGCCTAAAAATTCTCAGGAAAGTGGAGAGGGTACTTACAACAGCAGTTCAGTTCTTTTCTCTGATGAAATAGAACCGTCGAGACAGCATATCTCCAGGCTTTTTTGGCTGGGAACTGGAAACATTGTTATTTTTCAAGTAAAATGTACTTTTCCGTCTGAGCTTATTTGAACAAGCCTATTTTCTGGAACTGAGAGGTTAATAGCGAATTACAATGCTGTAAGCTATTCACATAGTGGGTTTTCCCTGGGGAAATAAAAACAAGACAGGATGTTCTGGTTTAGAGTTCGGACTCAGGTACACAGAAAATGTAATGGTGCTCTTGGCAGTTTTTGTGTGCCTTTGTACATGATACAGCTTTAAAAGTATTTACTTTCTTTTTGCAAAAATACAGTCGATGGAACTTCTACTTCTGCTGAAGGGACTGGGGGCATGAACAGTACAAGTGTCGCAAATTTTGACTGGATAATTTTTTGATCATTCTTGATTTAATAATGCCAGTTCCATCACCCTATGCACGTAAAAAGCTATTTTCGTTTTCTAAAGAAACTTATTACTAGTCACACAACGGCGACAAATTCAATGCACAGCCCCATCCGCCGCTGACGCGTAATATTTACCTAAGAAACGAACAAAGGAATCACGTCAGCTGATCTGTGTTGATCCCTGACAAGGAGGTTTTTTGGCTGCCACACCTGCATTTTGCCTGCTTGCTCGAAATTTGGCACAAACATTCCAAATGTGCTTAAAATGACTCTGATAAATTGTGAATTAATCTAACTACCCCAGGGGGTAACAAAAAGGGGGAAATTCATGAAAATCGGTATTTTAAAGCCAATTTTCCCCAAATTTGGCACAAACATTCCAAATGTGTTTAAAATGATTCTGATAAATTATGAATCAATCTAACTACCCCAGGGGGTAACAAAAAGGGCGAAATTAATGAAATCAGATATTTTAAGCCAATTTTCCCCAAATTTGGCACAAACATTCCAAATGTGTTTAAAATGACTCTGATGAATTATGAATTAATCTATCTACATCAGGGAGTAAAAATGGGAAAATTTATGAAAAATGTAATTTTTAGCCAATTGGGAAACAGGAACGCTTTTTAATATTTACCCTTTCCCCTTGTTGCCCCTGGGGAAGTTAGAGTAACAAAAACATTATTGTAGTTGATTTTATTAGTTTTGGAATGTGTGTGTCAAGTTTGGCAAAAATTGGATACAGGTACGTTGTTCTAGAGTTTACCCCCCTGTGCTGCCCCCTGGGGTACTTACAGTAATTATAAAATTATTGTAGTTGATTTTAATAATTATGAAATATGTGTGCCAAGTTTGGTGAAAATTGGACTACCGATACGTGTTTTTCATTATTTACCCCACATTTTGTTACTCCTAGGGGTAGATTATTGAATTCATGCATAAAAGGACATACAAAAATAACTAACAACTTAGAATCCAATATCTAACCAACATTCGCGCATAGGTTCTCAAATTTGATGGAGCATCTAAGTGACTTCCCTCGTCAGTGTACAACGTTCATGGGAACGTTCATTTCGTAGTGCTTTTGTTAGCCATATGTAGGGAACGACTCCTGTCCCTTCAGCAGAAGTAGAAGTTCCATCGACAGTACATGTCAGTTAAAATTGTATTGTGTGTATACTTTCTCCGTTTTAAGTATTTTATTTTACTGGGGGCAAATTTGTGTGTTAAAATGTTATGGTATGAGTCGCATGCTCTTAAGATGACATATAATCCAAATGATACACCATCGAAAATTACAAACATCATCTAATGAGCTTTGTGTAATTCATGATTAAAATGCTGACTAAACTGGCGAATTGTTTGTGTTTTACAGTTGTTTTTACAAAAGTATGCGTAGATGCTGCGTTCTTTTCATGTGCGACATTTGGTTTTAAAAAAGAAAGCTTAATACCAAACAGACCAAATTTGTAATCTAGTTTGATACTGCTTCTCATTCCATTTTGCAAAATATTTTACTGGAGGCAAGTTTGTCTGTAAAAATCTTTTGGTATGAATAGCAGCCTTTTAGAAAAAAGTCAAAGTCAGGCCAGGAAGTATGATAAATAGATTCAAAGTAACCGGGAGACAAGTTAACAAACCGATTCAAATACAGTGGCATTACTAAAGAATGTAATTTTAAATAAAAACGTTGATTAAACCTGGAGTACTAGTCGTAATTAATCAATTTTTATGTACACATTGCTGCGGTCTTTTCTTGTGAGATGAAAATAGAAGTCCCAAAAACCAGGGACCAAATTTGCAATCTAGTTTGATACGGTCACTCATTTCATTTTGCAAAATATTTGCTTTATTTTGTTAAAATGCCTGTCAACTTAATTTTATGCTATGTAGTTTCTATATTTTCTCCGTTTTATCTTTTTACTGTAGGTTAGTTAGCATGTCAAATGTTTTGGTACGAATTGCAGCCTCTTGAAATAAGTTTGTAGTCTGAGCCATATTTGATATTCTGCAGATCAGTTGCAAAAATCAAGTCGTATATAAAGTAATTTATTAAAATAAGTAATAAAGGACCATGTTGGTTAGTTTAGATTCTACACACTAAACACACTTTTCAGAGTCATTTTGAAAAGAGAAAGCCAAAAAACCAAAGATCCAATTTGCAATCTAGTTTAATGCGGTCACTCATTCCATTTTGAAAAGTAGGCCAACTGGTACAAAATACACAAAAAAGCGCGCACAGAAGTCACATAACCAGTTCTAAGTAGGTACATTAACTACCTAAACATGGTCACTCTGGACATTCCTTCCAAGCATCATTATTCATTTAAAAAGAAGAGAGAAAAGCCTAATGTTGTCCTTTCCAAACACGCTTCCTTTTTTATATTTCCTACCTGACTATGACTTTTGCAACAAAGTAGAAATTATTATGTGGCTAATTCCCTCCGTATTTTATATGCCTATGAGAGAAAAACTTGAGAAGACAAGAGGATTGACGTGTGTTCTGTGTCCTTTGGACACATACACGAACAAGGAACAAGTTAATCCGACATGGCAGACTAGTGAAAGCAATGTAGTAGCTCAGGGGAAAATTACAAAATAAGAGAAAAGAGAAAGGATTTTCTGCTGACATGATATTGTGAAATTCACAGAGACGTGGAGAAAGACACTCATGAATTATTTTGCAAACCGGAAAATGTGAGATACATTTCATGTTCCTGACAGACTATTTCTGTTTGTGACGTGGGTGGTGACATAAAGAATGACATTTTGCTGCGCATAATAAAATATTAATATTTGTCCTTTTTGCATTTTACATTGCAAAATGCTTTGCTTTGCATAAGCTGCTTATTTTCTAATGAAAAATATATTAAAAAGAATGTTTTAATGAAAATTTGTTCTATTTTGTTACTTTCTGTAGGAGCCTTTCTCATTCCCTTTGTCATAATGGTTATTATCGAGGGCTGTCCCCTGCTGCTAATTGAGCTGGGAATTGGACAAAGACTTCGACAAGGCTCGTTGGGCACGTGGAACATGATTCATCCCTCCATTGGAGGCATCGGGCTAGCCAGTACAATCGTTGCCTTCCTCGTTGGACTTTACTACAATGTTATTATTACCTGGTGTTTCTTCTACCTGTTTAATTCATTTAGGGTAAGTGGACGAATATAAATGCGAACACTTTATAATTGATTCCAAACTTCCGTGTAAGACGTTCTCAAAAACTGACCTATTACCTAGTGTGCATGATTTTACATGACGCATGCAATTGGGTGGCGCCGAACCAAGCCATAGCCAATTTAAAAACAATTTTACTCCAAAAGGAACGTTTCCCCGTTACTTTTCCGTCAAAATATTTCGGAAGGTCAATTATCCTTTAGGGAATAATGCACACAAAATAAATAAACCGAAATCCGCTTTAAAACTGGTTTGCTCTGGATGTTAGCTGTGCTAGTACAATCCAGTTTTGTGTTTTGCTATAAAGTAGCTTTTCGGTTTGGAAACTGGATAAAATCCACCAAAAACCCAAGAAATAAGTAAACTAGCAAATGTATTTTGAAATATTGTTTAAAGTGATCATTTTTTCTCTGAACTTGTAGAGCAAACTACCTTGGGCAGAATGTCCCATGGAGCCCGGGGAAAACGGCACAGAGATCATTGTTCCGGAATGCGAAATGTCCTCGGAAACGGCATACTTTTGGTACCGCAAGGCTCTGGACGTGTCTCCCTCAATTGATGAAACCGGAGGGATCAAGTGGTGGATGCTACTCTGTCTGTTGCTCTCCTGGGTTGTTGTCTACTTTATTATCATGCGAGGTGTCAAATCCGCTGGAAAGGTACACTTCATTTCCGTTATCTTGCCAAAACAAATTGCATTAAAACTAAAGAGAAAATCTATTCTAGACAAGATAAAATCTAATTTTCATACCATTTATTTCAAAGGCTGTCTACTTCACCGCTCTGTTTCCGTACTTGGTACTCACCATTTTCTTCATTCGAGGGATAACGCTCAAAGGGGCACATGCTGGTGTGCTGCACATGTACACTCCCAAAGTAAACCCTTCATCATCATCCAAACTCATAATTCAATTTTCAAGCTCATCTTGTCCCAAGTCTCAAACTTTTCTAATCCAATTCATTTCATTTTATTAGCTGGAGAAACTGCTCGAGTTGGCCACTTGGATGGACGCAGCCACCCAAGTGTTCTACAGCTTTGGCTTGGCATTCGGCTCATTGATTGCCTTTGGCTCGTACAACAAGCCAAGGAACAACTGCGTCAAGGACGTGATCTTCATTACCATCACCAACGTTCTCACGGCCATGTACGCCTCTGTGGTCATCTTTAGCGTGCTGGGGTTCAAGGCTACTGCAATTCACGACCGATGCATTATCCAGTAAGAACATTGACCATAGATAAAAAACTATGCAATTTTCACACATTTTTACACGTGCAGACATTTATTGGCATATGTTCTGAGAAAAAGGTGACAATTGAAATGGCGCATGCGATTCATTTCTCATGCGATTTGTTACGGAATTCCAACCTTTCATAAATAGGCAATGTGCTAAAAACGAAAAGCAAACAAGGTGCAATGTGATCTGTCTGTGTTGACTTTAGAAAATTAGCACGCGTATTTTTTTCTGCGATGCAAAGTGCAAATACGAATAGGAAATGAATGCCAAGGTTAACACTTGATCATCCGACAAGTGACGTGCTTTAAACTTATTTTTCTCCGTTTTCTCTATTTTTAGCAACAAGGAGCAAATGCACCTAATGAACGAAACCCGATGGCCTGACATTGATCAGATCTCCGACTCGGACTACAATCAATTTCTCAAGATCCACTTTCCCACAAACAACTTTACCAATACCACCTTCCGAAGTTGCAGTTTGGAAGAGGAGTTGGATTCAGCGGCCGCAGGGACTGGGTTGGCCTTTGTGGTGTTTACCCAGGCCATTGTGGAACTTCCGGTGGCACCATTCTGGTCAATAATCTTCTTTTTGATGCTGCTTGCTTTGGGATTGGGAAGTCAGATTGGGACTATGGAGGGCGTGGTGAACACCGTGTTTGAGAGTCCGATATTTAGCAGCATTCGAAAGGAAATCCTTACAGGTTGGAATTATGCGAAGAGTCATGGTTAAAGGAGCAAAAGACAATCTACAGTAAGCTACGAATGTAAAAATGCTTTTATTTTTGCTTTAGCGGCCGTCTGCTTTGTCTCCTTTATCGGCGGACTGATTTTCGTCACCGGGGCTGGAGAATACTGGGTCTCTCTCTTTGACGGCTATGCCAGCACAACCGGATTGGTGATAATTGCCTTGCTGGAAATTGTCTCGGTTATGTACATTTATGGACATGAGAGGTATAAAAACCGAACCGAATAGCTTGAAAATGAAAATAATCTTCTGCTTTTAAATAATACGCTTGGATAAAAAAAATGTTACAGATTCACTTCGGATCTGGAATACATGACTGGCTATCGCCCGGGCCTGTACTGGCAACTCACTTGGCGGTTTATTGGGCCTGCTGCGCTGGTATTCTTGTTGGCTGGCTCACTCTACGAGAAGATCAGGGAAAGTCCCAAGTACACCGCGTGGGATGCTACAACGGTAAAAAATTAATTTTACAGTCTCGCGTTACCCCAAACTAACGGATTTTGACCATTTCTGGTTTTTATTGCTTTTTCTCCTTCAGGGCATGACAAAGCATCTTCCATTCCCCGGCTGGACTATGGGCATTGCCCTTACTCTCATTGTACTGGGCGTACTACCCATTCTTGTGGTTTGGCTGATGAACGTCTTCAACATTCTGGGTCCCAGTGGGCGGCCAAGAAGTGCGAGCACCACAATGAGACGTATTGACACCAGTGCATCCACAAGACCCATGATGGACGACTATGAGGTTCGGCTAGATGAGCAACCCTGGTTTAGACGCTTGTTTTCCCGCTAGAAATAGAAACTGTTCCTTTTAAATAAATAGATAAACCATACTACCCCAAAATTTACACAACAATTTAATTTCTAGTGAAAACAGTACTTTTTTTGGTAGAAATTCATAAAATAATTCATACAGAGATATACACATTCACCGATGAACAATATGAAATGAAACTCAAAATACAAAAAATCTACTATAAAATAATAATCATGCTGACTTAATTTAATAATTAAAAAGTGTGTCATATAAAAATAATTATAATTGGTACAATAATTATCAATACTTAAGTATTATTGTGTATGCATTGTTGTATGTATGCTTGTTTTTATTTTATGGATTTTTGTTTTGTTGTTCAGTTTTTAAGTGAAATGACTTGATTGTGAGTGTGCGTGTGAAGAGGATTGAGGATTTAAAAATTTAAACAAAAACAGACTATTACACACATAACACAATTTTAAATAAAAACTTGAGAAAAAGTTGAGACTTTACTTAATTAACTTACAAGCAGGTTAGATTATGTAGGTATTATTGTACTTAATTTATAATTTGCTTTAATTATTATGTTTTGCATTATTTTGGGGGAAATATATATCATCATGAAATATACACAGGTTATATGGTAAAGGCTAGCTTTTCTGTTGAAAGCTAACACAAGAATCTCTGCGCAACCCGGGCATAATGCAAGCAAGAAGGAAAATATCAAAAGTTTTTGTGTAAAAAGTTGCATTTTGTAATTTTGCTAGAACTGTTGTGAATATTTACAGTAGATTAATAAATAGATAGATTGCGGACATACAGGCTGATGACTTTTTAGCAAGGAAATAGTTCTTAGACGAATATATACACACATGGGCGCATACTACCGAATAATCTGTAAATTTACTGAACATAATGAAAAATCATGTAGACTTGTAAATTAACTTTACAGAAAAGAAAACAGATAAAACGACCCTAATTAGCAATTAAGATTTGAGGACACGGATGACGATCATGATCTGATTTGATAAATAAAAAAATGTGACGAATAATTAGGTAACAAAGTCATACTTTTTAGTACCTCGCTGAAGAAAAAAAAGATAAATATAAAAATGTTAAATAAGCTGTTAATATTTGCAAAAGAAAGGAAAATAGGCTGGCTTTATTATCTAATTGTTGATTATACAGACTGTGAATTGCATTGTATGCATAGAGTATAGCAAGTAGATGTAAAGAAAAGTTGAAAGTTGTTCGTTTTTATGTCTTCAGAAGAAAAAAATACAGTCATGTACCAAGGGTGAACTCAATGGTACTTGACTGAAATAGAGAAAGTGACAAGCCAAAAGTCAGCAGGCAAGAAGAAAAATACATAATTTTGTGATTTTTAATCCAGTCAAAAAAGTATTAAAACCAAGAGAGAAAATAGATTTCATTTTAGAACAAGTTTTCACAATAGATTGGCTAAATTGCTTATTACGTACGTATTAATTAGCAGCAAGGTAGAAAATCGTTTACATAGCTAAAAATATAACGCAATTACGCGCACACAGTAAATATATTTTGCTGGAAATTCTAAAAACAAGTGAAAGAAATTTACCTTATAAATTACACGCAAAGATTAGTTAATAAATGTGCTGCTATTTAAAAAGGGTAAAAATTTGACTTTTAGATAGGCTTGCATAGAGTTTTTCCATAATTCTGGCTTTAACGTTTTCCTTTTAAAATTTCTTAAATAGTCTACTAAGCACATAGTCAGATTAGTTACATAATTGTATTTGTAAATAATTTTCAAAGTTTTTGTAGAAAATTTGTGTACACTTTACAAAATACAATAAACTTTTATTATTATTACAACAGTACAGACCTATTTACCTATACAATTTACTACCTTAATTGTTAAGCTATGTATATTAAACGCGTGTAAGTTTTAGTGTTTATTATAAGCTATATTCTATAGGGAAAAGATTGTGAAGACTTTGATAATGATTTTTTCATTACCTTGTGGTACGCGACGGGTGAAAGAGTATAAAAACAATTATATATCTTTATCCTACGAATCCTACCTACACGACTACGAAAAAAATAATAACTACCTATTATTATATGTACATCCAAAAAATATATACCAGTATACTTATAAAAACCTATAAATATTCTACACAAGAATGTATTTACATAATACACGCAGCAGGAAAAAAACAACGAAAACGAGAAAGTGAAAACAATGGAAAGAATTGACACAATACATGGCCCTGACACAGATTTTCAGTCTTTTGTTCTATTTGAGTCCATACTACACACTCCCCCTTTTGTGTAAAAAATTGTTTGAAATAATTGGGTATTCTGTAATTAAATGAAAATATTTACACCTGTCAATGTTTAATTGTTTGATGCTTTTGTAATAACTATAATTACTGTAATTGCAAACCAACTAATTGATGTAATTTTTAAAGTGTTTGTTGTTTTCTTTTTGATGTTTTTTGCAGTCAACCAATAAATGTCGGATCATGTAATGTTGTCTCACGAAGAAAAATATTCTCGCAAGCGTTTCATTCTGATCTTCTAATGGTTCTACAACAGTTCTTACCTAACCATAAAAAATAATAACTACCCATAAGTTAACTACTAAAACTCTACTACTAACTACTACTACTACTACCAACACACACTACTCATCTTGTCCTTCGCGTTCGTTCCATCCTCAGGGGAGAAAGCCAACACACAGCAAAAATATAATGCACCGTTGCGTTGTAAAAACTAAAATCGTACGTGTTTCTGTCTTTTTCTCTCACTTTTAACGTAATAACAACGTGTGTGCGTGTCTAAATGTCATAATAGTTAATAATTGTGTTACGTAAATTGGCTAAACGTGTGTGTGCATACCTATCCAGTTGTCTGCTCCCTTTTACCTTTTCACCACTTTCATTATTCAATGTTTGTGCTTTTCATGTTTGCATCCATAAAAAATTTGTTACGTAACTTTCTCCTTTGTGTGGCTTTCACCGTTTATCTAGATATCTGTGTGTGTGCTTTCACCAGCATTTATATAAGCACTGTTGCAAATGTCAAATGTGACTTTCCCCTGCACTAATAACTCACAGTATTACTTTCTCCTTGAAGGACCTTGAAAAAAATACTTGCATTTTTTATATCAATTCATCTCGGAGAATAAAATTGTTCATAATATTTTATTTTTCATCTGAAAAGTATATTCTTCTCATAAAATTGATTGATTTTCAGTTTCTTCGCCTGTAAAATCCAGTAACCTTCTTCCTCGTTGAATGCGAACGTGTGCAACCTCGTTGAATGACAAAGAAATAGCTTCTATAGAAAAGTAATCAATTGGTTGGTGATATCTATGATTGTATCTCGCGATAACCCTTTTTTATCCTGCGTGCGTGCGTGTGAGCCAAAAGTATGTCGTAAAACATGGAGATGCTGAGTTCCTATTAAAATCCAGACAAAAAGGCAAGATTTCCTTTTTCTTGATTTTGAGAATTTTGAATGAATTTTGTTCCAACTTGCTTAAACATTTTTTAAAACTACCAGACTAAAAGTTCTAGCGACGTTTTTAGTTTTTATGTGCTTTGGAAGCTTAGTTAAATGAGTAGGTACGTTGGCGCTCCTTCGCATAATATTAATTTTTTCAATAAATTCTCAACGCTTCTATAATTTGCGACGACCTTTTAAACATATGCATGAATCCTACATAAATGTTGCAAATTAGCCAAATTATATTTTTCCGTAGTTTATGTTCATGTCAGTTTACTAGAAATTTATATTTAAACTTGGTAGAATTACAACCAAACTAATCTTGGATTATCGAAACAGTACAGTAGCTTTTAGAAATTTGTTAGTTAGTTACAATATAACATTGCGATTGGAAATACTTTTAAAAATTAAAAGTGTGGAATTTTTTGAAATACTTATTTCATGATTGTTTTCTGTAGGAGGCAGAATATCGAGGTGACATTCTTCCCGAAGATGCCAGTGATGACACAATGGAGCCTCTGAGGATGGCCCCCCTCAAATCGTTTAGAATGGAAGTAATAGACTGCTAGTAAATCATCAACAAAATAATTACATAAAATAAACAATTATAATATACTCTAGGTATTAATAAAAATAATCATACACGATGCAAATATACCTGTTCTCTACGTTTGACGTTTAAAAATATTCGTATTTCAAGTTGTTGTGTTGTAAGTAAAGCGAATAAACTGACGATAATAAATAAAACAGTAGGTAGTAAAATAATCATTTATTACTGATTAATTTAAAAAGTAGCAAGTAGAATTGAAGTAAAGTTAAGTTTGTAAATAAAAGTTTACAACTTTAATTGCTGTCTGTGTAAGGTTTTAACGTAGATAAAGGCCGACTTCTAGCATTTTGCGGAAGTACAGGTCGTAGGTTGAACATAGGCAATCAAACCGAAAATTGCAAACTTATTTAGTGATGTGTTAAAATGTTTAATTATAGGAGGACTTTTTTGTTAATGGCTCGTTAAATATAATTATAAAATGTAAGCTTAACTGTTAGCGTTCTAGAGATAGGGGACACGCAGGGCCAGTATAGAATTTTTGTAATAGACAACCCATTAAACTACACCTTATGTTAGAAGAAAAATACAAATATCTTAAAATGGTCACTATAAAAAGTTATTTGACTCAACTACATTATAGTACTTAAGCCAGGACAAATAATTATTCTAGAGAGTTGATTTAAGTGAATGGTGCTTGATTCGTGGAAGGAAAGCCTAAAAATATATAAACCTGAAGCTTATAAATAGTTGAAAAAATTAGTTTTGCGCTTAGAAATTAGTAATTAACCCAATTGAATTTTACCACTTTTTGGCCCATTTTTTGTTTCATTAAATCCAAACTGTTATAATTAAATGCGTGCTTACAACCAGAGACCAAAAAATGACCTAGACCTGAACACAATTGGAAACTTATTATGGGAAAGCGGAATAAAGCGAAGAAGAGTCTTTAATAAGTTAAATATTTAAAATAAAGGACAAAATAATTGTTTATTTTTTAGTAAAATTTATCTCAAAGTTTGCTGAGGAAGAAGGAAACGAACATATAAAAGATACTACAGTACAGTACCTACTTGGATAAGGGAAAGTTTAGAATTAAGAATGATATCGTGTTATGATTAGCATTTTATGAATTATTTATATGCTGTTTTTTCTTATGATTTCTTTCTGCTTGATGAAGTATTTTATTTTTCCGGAAATTATAAGCTGAGGCTCGTTTTAAATTTTATTGCTATTAATAAAGAACTTTTGTTAAGAGTTAAATACACACTGTGTATTACACAGACTGTTAAACGGTTTGAATGCTAGTTTCGAAGAGATATTTGATATGAGTGCAGTGATAGTGAATAGAAGTAGTGGAATGGTTGAAAGAAATTAATTGTCGAATTGTACACATTGAACTTGTATTGTCGAAAAATAAAAACACTATTATGTAGAATTGTTAATATAAAAAACTCATTTGTTTTAAAATTTACTTTTCATTTACCACTCAGGATTCACAAAAACTATCATTTTTCTTACTTATTTGCACTTATAATTAGCAAATGCTTTTTATTTGTTATGTTCCGGAAATATTGGAGCAAATGGATAGAGCCTAATGTCACATTTTTGCCATATAACATAATATCTGCGGTTAAGAATTTATAAGATCAATAATAGGATTCACGGCTAGCCAACTCGAAATAAACATCTCAAAATTGATAATCTCAAATTAAGATAACAATTACTTTAAAGTCGTCTGCGTACGTTTATAATTATTATGTGTACCTAGTACTCTAATTATGTATCATTTCTTATTGTCAAATTGTTTGAATAGTTTACAATCGTTCATAATTATATTGATAAGACGTAATAATAATCTACAGAACTAACTGTAAGATTTATTTAAGAAAGAAATGAGAAAAACGGAGTATAAACAAAATGTAGAGAAGATAAAGAGAACGAAGATTTATGAAATGGGAAGATTGAGAAGAGGAACGGAATTGTGAAGAAAAAGAATTGAAATAAAAAAGTTTGTTGATTGTTGACGCTGCTTATTTTCTTACCTTTCTTATCGCCGGCATAATTCTTTGAAGATGTTGGATTACCATTAAATCTTAGTTGGAACTACTGCAAGCTACTTTGATATAATTATGTATTTTTATTTTCCAATTAATTTTTATGATTCATATATCTCTTACTATGAGCATCTCGCTAAAAGTAAAAAACCGGAAGTTGGTATGAACTCTGAACTGAAGCTCTCTTTGAATTAATATTGCCGCGCCGAACAGGAAAGAGATGTCAACAGTTAAGGAAGACACTCTCTTTGTGACCATAAGTTACTTGGCCGGATGCCATGCATAAACCTGTTGGTAAAAGTGAATATTATGATCGTGGTTTAATATTTTGTTCTATACCTTTTCAGAAAAGTTGCATAACAAGAGGTATATATATCAAATACCAGAGAATTCCATGTTGTATGTTATCTAAGTATGAATTTCACAGAATGAGCATAAAATGCATAATAATGGCATGTTTTTATCATCATTAAAATATTATGCTGCGATGAAAGTAAAAAGACATGAGAAATATGACAATGTACTCACTCATATAGCGTATGGATTGCTTTTGTTTAGAAATAATCAAACAAACAAAAAGCCCAAAAAAAGTTTCATGAAGACAAAAGTGTGTTGAGTGTTTTACGGTTTCTGTTTTAATATTAACACTGAATATACATCATGTATAGTACATGTCATTTATTTATACAAACATGCAAACAAGCACATTTCACATAGTGTGAATCACACTGAATTATCTCCAACATCCCACTTGATAACTTGTTGAACTCTTGGACTTGTTCAACTTTTGGAAGGTTAATCTAATCAATCAAGCTCAGCCTCCCGAATTACAAAAGATAACACAATTTTGCAAAACAAAGCCATGAATTTCATACTATATATAATGCAAATTCATTGCAAACATTTGCTAAATAGGTATTATTGCAAATCCCTTAAAACCGAAGAGCTATAATATTTTCCACAGTAAATTAAATAAAGTAATCTTCCAGCAATATCTTAAAAGTGTGGAAAGAAAGACCCTTGAAAAAATGTTAACAGCCACGGAGAAAAAAATAATTGAAGAAACGTGGGGACTACTATCCTCGGATTTGAAAGGGAATGGGACCAAAGTATTTTTAAGGTAAACAATTATCTTACCAGATTTTTTATTCAAGTTGAAAACAGTATTATCTTTCTAGGTTTTTCACAGATTATCCCATCTACCAAAAATCTTTTCGTTCATTTGCAAACGTTCCATTTGACCAACTGCAAGAAAACAAAAGATTTCAAGCCCATGCTTTCACTGTGATGAATGCAATTGATGGTCTAGTGAACCAACTTGATGATCCAGAAATTTTAACAGAGATGTTAGTACGAATAGGAGACAATCACGGAAGAAGAGGGATTACTGCACAAGCATTTGAGGTTTCTACTAAATTTTACCATATCAATGTTCCATTTATTTTTATGGGACAAAGCAATATAATGCGTGTAATCATTTGTCTTTGACAGGAATTCGAATCCAGTTTTATGGGATTTTTGGAAACTGCATTGGGAAAAGGGTGGACGGATGATGTACAAAGTGCTTGGAAAATGGTTGTGAACTTAGTTATAACTAAATGTAAAGAAGGGCTAGATCAGAATGAGTAGCTAAAAGTACACTGCCTCTTCAAGTCTTTATTCTACCAAGGAGAAGGATTAGAACATTTACGTGCTAGATTCAGATAAATAATAGAAAGGAGATCAATGTACTAATTGAGCATTATGAATCGTTTTTAAATAAAACATACGCTGATAAATGGACACACAAATTTTAAAAATGCAGCGCAACAACAAAATATTTTTTAATGAAATCAATCCACATTTAATAGTGGATGTAATTGTGCATCTTTTTCACTTGGAAAGCGCATAAAGATTTTAAGCAAAATATTATGCAATTATCGTTGCCTTTCCGTTTATAGTTTGGCGAATTGCCTTGTACTACTTTACGGATAATGAGCGTAACGAATGCTATTTTTGTCATTATTGCTTGCGGTTCTTTTGCTTGCTGCTGCTGCTTGCTTATTGCTTGAAAGATTTTTTATGGCTTCGGTAGAAAGGCAGGTGTACAAAAGAACACCTTTTTGCTGTTCAGTTTTACAGGGAACATTGTATTTACTGACATCATTTTATACTGCTCTCTTAAAACCTTCAACATTCTTTAAAACGATAAAGATTATATATAACAGCTTTGATCATGGGTACTTAATGCTTAAGTAGATCGGCATTTTTATATCAGTGCTGATGTAATTGAAACGAACGTTTTTATTCTGATGCCATAAGAAGAAAAGAAAGTATGGTAATAATTTGTTGATGATGATGATGTATGATGAAGTCAGAATATTTTTAGTAGACCAGCCCATACATACGTACAAATTAGGTGGCTTCTCTCTGTCTTCCAGGCTTTCTTTAGTAAAATACGCATATATAATGTAATGAACGAGTCCGCATTATCCTTGCATAATGACACCATACAAACTTTAACCTGGTCTCACGACAGGGATAGTGTTGGTTTGAAATGTTTCTTATTCATTCAACTCTGCTTGCATTTTTACAGTCATTTATAATGGTATATCAATAACAATCATACATGGAATCGTTTTGAAATCCAGATGGGGATGACTGCACCTTCTGCAATGAAACTTGCTTTCAATTCCACCAAACACTCATTACCTTGATGCTGTTCGAGATGCTTAAGTGGAACACGGAATATTTTTCGGGACAACTCATGGCGTATGTCATTGCAAGCCACAAAATCAATTATTTTTCTCCTTTAAAACTTTTCACTATCCCATCAAAAGTAATTAGTAGTCTTGCAGGTTATTCCCAATGTTTATACAAAACCGCTTTCAGAGAAATTTTGCTTTCTTTGTTTCACGTATTCGTCACATTGTCAAACGACAAGGGGCTTAAAAATCAAAAGGGCTATACGTCAACAGTTTGTCATCCGCATCATTTAGCATTCTCACTTTGCAAAATGGTTAATCCCAGACGGTTACTCGCTTTTTCTTTACTTACAATTTAACTGCTGATTATGCGTTTTTCCTCAAACAGGAAGTTTATGTATGCCACAATAATTTATTACGAACCACGACAATGTTGACGGCTTGGATTTTCGGTGACATCTGTATATAGTGAGGTCAAATATGACAGAGAGTTTAGAGATCAGCAAACTCTAAATTCGTGAAAATACTCTAAAGCCGATTTAGAACAGATTATTGCTGCAAGTACAACGTTTCATTAATATGCTTTAGAGATTATCGCTATGATATCTTATTGGCATTTTATGACACACACCATTAATTTGAGGGGCGGAAAGAAGGCCATCTTTGGACCAAACTAATCCCTTGCCTGACGTGTGAACTGATATTGTCGCCGGAAGTGTACATTTCCAAGAAATGTTCAATATTTTATACAAATATTCAATTTCCGGTCAAAAGGGTACTTAAGTTCATTCGAATATTCGAGTTTACTTCGAGCATACGTTAACAAGCATGACCACTATCAACTTGCTACCCAGGCCTGGGTCGGGTTCATGATTTAATGATGCGCAAGTTCTTGAAACCTGAGAGCATCAAGTAGTTCCTTTTGGAAAAGGCTGAAAACTTTGTTGATGACAGATTTAAAGCGATCATCTCAAGATAGTGGGATCCGTGTTGCGGGTCTTCCAGGATAGAAACGAGCCGATGCTTGCAATGGTAAACTTAACTATAAACACTATAAAATAGCTACTCATTTATCTGCGAAATTAAAGATATTTGTAAAATGATCATATCTTCTTGTTTGCTTTTAAAGCACGCAAAATGCAAGGCAAGAAACGTAAGGAGACACTGGTTGAGTCCGACAATGGATTAGTGAACACACTGATTACAACTGAGATTCTGTCCCATGGGTGCAGTGATGACGAAATCCTGGTTGATGTCCATTGTCTGATTTTTTTCGAATTGCCAGCATGACCTCAAAATTGCATGGCAAAGGTACGTATACAAAAAATTATATACTTAATATACAATAGTTGAAAAGCTGCAAAATATCCATTGAACATAAAAAATTCCTGCTTTTTCAAAATTCAACACCAAGAAAGAATCAATTCTAGTTGCATTTTAGCTTTGTATAAAAATGGAAAAGATGAGAGATTATTAATAAATTAAAATGAATTTCAAAACCAAAAAAGGTTTTCATAAGCATCATGCATACATTTCTTTCTACTCAAGTGCCACCTATTCCATATTATCCATATTATACCTTGCCTCTCAGCCTGAACATCATCCCGCTTCGGATCTCTGGACAAGATGTTTACGAAATGTAAGCCTCTAAAGAACCAACACTTTGAACTTTTGCACATCATGTTCCTTAAGAAAAACAAACAAATACGCTTAAGTACAAGACAGTTTTAAAGAAAACTTAAAAAACCAATACGCTAGTTGTTGACGCTGCTTGTTTTCATGCAATTCCTATCATCGACTTCTATAGAAGAAGATGAAATTCTTGTCCGATAGTAAACTTGATTCGGTATCCATGATAAGCCACTTTGATTAAATATTTCAAGCTACCAATTTATGATAATTGTTTATTTTTCACCTTATTTTTTTACAATATTATACCTGTACAATTTTTTTTTGTTTTTTCCTCGCCCACCACTTTTTCCATCTATCTCTACCACTAAAAACCGGAAGTAGATCTGAACTCTTTGACTTTTTCTTGATGAAATCTCCACCAGTCCGCTAGCACTTTCCACTTCCCCATAGAAAAAAAGATGCTTGATATTAGAAAAGAACACCTTATTTCTAATCAATTGGCCCGTGTTCCAAGAATATGCCGAACTGGAAGGAGGTGCCAACACTGAAGACCCTTTCTTTGCGACAAGTTGCTTGGCCGGATGCTGTGCATAAACCTGTGGTAAAAAAGGCTTATCATTTGCAAAAGCTTATAAATACCTTGCTAAAAATTAAAACGGGTCTCATTTTGCCCCAGTATAAGAAAAAGCATTTCCCGACAGTGGAAACCTACGTACGCCAAACCCTTTTCACTCGCTTCCTGGAACGTACCAAGGCCACCCTCAAGAAAAAGAAAAAGCATAACATTAACATTGATCACGAGCCCATTCGCCAGGTCACTGAATCCGTTATCAATGCCTGGATCCGCCTCTCCAACTTTTATCAAACCCGTCTCAACGAATTGGGTAGCTTATCCATGTTCATGCGCTTATCGGCCGTCGGCACACTTGACTTTTTACACCAAGGCTTTACTCTTCGCAACGAGAAGGACTTTTTACACAAAATTTTACCCTACATTGGCACCGTCCCTTTTACACTAAAACCTCAACAGATTGATTTTCGCACGTGGCTTGACCTGGTGAACGTTATGGTTAAGGAAGGCATTTGCACTACGCTAAATCATCTTTACATTCCTTTTGGAAATGATAAGATTTTAAGGGAAAAGCAGACTGAAGAGGAAGGACAGCAAAGTTATGTTTCCAGCTCGTTAGTTTACCGTTTTGAGGAGACCCTTGAGTATTTTATTAATCTGAGGACGATTATTGTCAGGGGACAAATTGTACAGGATAATTTTATGCATGCGGTGGGCGAGAATTGTGTGTTTTTAGAATATTTGGATGTAAGGGGCACTCAAGTAACGGATCGGGGTGTGGCCTTGCTGCTTTTTAGAAAGTTGGGAAAGAGATTTTTCAAGGGCACTTTTCTTCCAAGTCAGAATAGATTTCCGTGCTATCCCAGTGAGATCCTGAGGCCTTGTTGTTCTACGTAAGTAAGTAAGTCCTCGGCAAACAAAAAACGGCAATGTTTCAACCGATTTTCCAAAAAAAATCCGATTTGCTAATGTTTGGAGATTTTTTGTAGGTTAAGGTACTTTGACGTTTCCGAGTGTGCCACAGGCCGCTATCAAGGCAATAGCCATCTTTACCACTTGTACATCACCCGAGCCTGTCCCCAGCTTCGAGCCACTCCAATCCAATTTTATTTCCAAGTACCCGGCAGATCCCGCATGGTTCTAAAGGACATGATTATGGAAGGCGAACTAAGAAACTTTCGCCAAGAACTGGTTCAATATGTTAGGCAAATCCATTCGGAACGGCTATTCGAATTTATCCAAGTGCTTTTTGGCTGCATTCACTTTGAAGACCCCAGTGTGGAAATTATGGAGAATCAGTATGGCGAGGAAACTGGATTTTTATTTCTTTCTGGAGCCGCCGTTTTGATTCACTGTGAAGTGGAAAACCTGTCGGTTATCACGCTGATAAGCTACAACCGTAATGTAATGAACTTTGTGCCGGTAAGCTTGATAAGCAAGTTTGCGCCAAAACTGCAAAAGCTCAAGTGCTGTTTAAAAGAGGAGCTAACAGAAGCAACGGAAATGAAGTGTTTAAAGTATCTCTGCTGTCCAATGATAAAATCGGTGAATACCTTAAAAAGTCTAGTGGCCTTTTGTCCAGAATTGGAGTACCTGGAAATTAGGGACATTTGTACAATGACTAAATTTGGAGAGGACGAAATTGTGGAGATTTTTAGTAAGGATCCGGGGGAATACGAGAATTTGGAAGTGCTTCGTTTTCTCTTTCCGAATCAAATTATGTTGTTTCCGGGATTGAGCTGGATTGCGGTGAGATGTCCGGGGTTGAGGATTGTGGGGGATTTGGCTGTGTGGGGAGTGCCTTATGATACGCTTATGAGAATTTATGCTAATACGGGATTGTATAATTATGAGTTTGCACTAGAGCATAACGGTATACTGCATTTTTGTGATAGGAGAAATAGAATGGATTTAGCGAGATTTGAATAAAAAAAAGTTTTAATAATGCTTTAATTTTAAAAATGGAGTTTGATGAATTGTTTTGGGCTTAAAATGCAAAACTTGCAAGCATATTGGTAAAAGGATGATGGACCATGCATTCTAAAAATTTAACCACAAGTGCGTCTCCCAACCCAAAGATCACTTCACACTTGGCATTGCATTTAGATTCTTTGAGACTTGTTGAAGCAATTCTTTACTTTTCGGTTAATTTAGTATTATCACTGTTAAAAGTTAATCATGGTTAGTTTGAAGGTATTTCTGGTGGTAGGATTGGTACTATTTCTGCTTAACACTCAAGGTAAGATTAGCACTTTTTCGGGTAATGTATTTAAATTTTAAATGCTATTTTTAAATGAATTTCATGCTATTTAAATGGTGGATTTTGCAGTAAATGGATTGAAATGTGTCATGTGTCACTCCCGAAACCACCGAGGATGTTTGTACCTGGATGACTTGGTTGGGGTGAAGGAGAAAAAGTGTAAGAAGAGCGAGGTATGTGTCAAGTTGACGATTTACATGGTCAATAAGGCTGGTTTCTTCAAGCAAGGTAGGTTTTCTTAAGAAGAAAGATTAAAGTTAAAGCTAATTAATTAAGTATGTAGCTAATGAAATCAGAAAATTGAAAATGATTCTTTGTGGACTTTTCTCAGGGTATGGCGCAGAGAGAGATTGTGTGGAGTGGACTGAAGATCAAGGACCCTTGGAAGGATGTCACGAGTTACCTAATAGCAGGGAGCCAAATTTTCCAGGATTAAGATGCTATTGTAATGATACCGATTTTTGTAATGGAGCCACAGAATCGCTATCTTCCAAATATGTATACTTAACGGCAATAGTGCCACTTTTGATTAAATGTATTTTTTATGATTACTTTTTGTATACTTTTTATGCATGAAGGATTTAGTTCAGAAAGAAGTTTGACTAATGAAATTGGGACTAAAAGGTGTTTTATTCTAATTAAATTCTATGTTAACTTACAACTAAACTATTAAATTGCTATATAAAAGTATAGGAATAAACTACTTGATGGAAATGCTAAAAATGCACTGTTTAAACGAAAAAATAGTTAATGTTTGGCTATGTTTGGTGTAAAAGGGGTAGCTAGTGATTACCGGTTGATTATAAAGTCCCATTTCTCGCAGCGACTAATGCAGCTACGAACTGAACTAGGTATAGGTAACTTTATTTTAGTCACCATGTTTTTCCCGATTGATAACACGACTTAAAGTAGTAATAAACTTAATTTAAACAAATAAAATGCTTCTTCAAATACAAATTAGTAAATAATGTTATGAAGTCGCAGTGTGGCTTTACTGAAAGGGGTGAAACGATACATGAATTCAAATGCAATTGGCCGCTATCAAGTGCTGGCGGAATGCTTCATTACCATTACCAAATAGGCGTATTTCTACAGCTTTCACCAAGGTTTCTTGAGAGTAAAAAATCCTTGGCTTTCACTTTCACCCATCAAAATGCATTTTTATTTTTCATATGGCTGCGTTCTCCGCTTTCTCCGCACCACCACCACCACCACTTTCTTGCTACAGTCATTGACTTTTTAACTTTCAGCAAGCTGCGTTATTCGCTTTCTCTAAGTTTTTCCAAGGTTTGGTGCAAATTGTTGTGTCAGTAAATTGGTATATTTTTTAGAAATCGAAAAGGACACGCCATACGCACTCAGGTTTGGACTTTTTGGAAAGGATACAGCGCACAGATATCATCATGGACTTGGGAGTGTGCTTGGCTTTGTTGCTACTTCTGAATGTGCTACCAGTTTCCGGTTTTCACGGTTCTGGTCAGTGCGCCCAGTTTGGTCAAACAAATTCCAACACTATGGGACTAAAGACGTATGACAACACTCTCCGCCCGGGTCCTTATACTGTGGGAGCCAAACTATTTGACGCTCAACTTAACTTTCTGGATTACGCAATTGGAAAATATACCTACAACCTGACACAAAATGAATGCCCGTATGCAATGAACAAGACGGACAGGCATGGCGTACATCCAAACGATGTGGATGAAAAGTGGACAGAATTTTGTGTTCCGGACAGTCAAGTAGAGATCAGGACTTATGCCGTGGAGCAAGACGGAAAGATTATGAATGGCTGGCTACACTTCGAAGTGGAACTGAAGGACACAACTGATAAGATTTTAGGGATTTACGTGCAAGTCCGAGACGAGTACTTTAATGCTATTGGGGAGTTCGTGAACAAAGAGGATGAACATTGTCCGCTGGTGACACAGGGATTGGCCACGCCCACGGAATATTCCGTTTTCCCCTGCTCTGCGGTTGGGTTTCGTGAGGCAAAGACGTCTACTGCACTGTACTTAGTGGATAAAACGCTCTTGCTAAACAAAAACTCGGCCAAGTTTTTGCCAAAGGAAGAAATCCACAAGGGAATCCACTTCACCTGGCGTCTGCATGAATACTGGTGCAATCGCCATCTGAGGTTTCGTCCCGAGTAAGTTCTGTTATTTTGCAACTTGCATTTTGTATTCTGTAGTATGCATAAGGGTGTGATTGATTTGGCGTACAACAGGGCAATAATCATAACCGAAAAGTTGTACAACAAAAAAGTGAAGGACCATACAGACCCTTCAGTCCCGGCATATATCTACCGAAAGGCTCCAACCTACTGGATTCATCATGGCTGGTATGGCACAGCAGACATTAAGCTGCCTTTGACCACCCTTACCTGCGATAAACTAGCAATTGACTACACCAAGCCGGAAGCAACGGCAGTGAATCTTAAGGTGGCACCATGGCTGACACAAAAGGTGACTCGTTCCCTTCTGGAAAATGACTACATCTCGATCGAGCAGTATTATCCAGCGCCGATACCGGGAGGTACCACAATATACACAATTAAGTCCTGTCAACATAATGTGCGAGATGACAGGCCTAAGGATAAAAACGTTACGATTTTTTATTTTAATAATTTATTATTTGTTCTTAAAGAACATGAATTTAATTTGTGTGCTATCTTGTTTCAAGCCGTCCACTTGGACACCTAGTAAAGTACCCACATTTGCCGGTCGATGTCCAACCCAATTGTCAAAAAATCCGGACCATGATGCCCTGCAAGGCTGCAAAATGGACGCAACCTCGGAGGAGTTCACGGAGATTCTGAAGAAGTACCCGAGCATGCAGACATACAGCAACTATACCAACACGCTGTATCAGAACAGGACTAACCTTTGCTCAACAAAGTGCATGTTACCAACTGCGGACAACATCTCGGACATTCTAGGATTCAATGACACTTCCAACGAGGAAGCTTTTAGTACAATCGAACGGCACAGTACGTTTAGTCGGAATAGCTCCAAGGTGGAAAAGTTCTTTGTGGGACGCAGGTACCATGCGGTAACCTGTGTTATCTGGAGCATGTTTCTTGTTCCAGTGGGAATCTTTTGTGCCAGGTATCTCAAGGAGACTTGCATGAGCCTGGAGTGCACTGGAATTCATTTCTGGTTTTGGGTCAGTCTCAATTTCTGAATAACTGCTCTTATTATTGGTGGCATTCTAATAGTTTTGATTGCAGGTTCATCTGGGTGCTTCAATAGCAGCCGTAGCAATGTTCATCACTTCGCTGAGCGCCATAGCCTCTAACGTGTACACGTGGGGGAGAAGCGAGCATCCTAATGGATCCGCACATCGAACCGTAGGCTACATTTCCATCTTTTTATTTTCGGTTATGCTACTTGTCGGAGGACTTCGGGGAATCCAAAGGACTTACCGATTGATTATGTCCACTTTGCACTCTGCGTTTGGCTTTGTGATTTACATCCTTAACCGTAAGTGGTTACTGATCACAAAGAGACTGAGAACGGTATCTTAAAAATAATTCATGCATTTATTTTTTGGGTTTCCAGTGGTGGCCATTTTGAATTCCTGTTTCATTCCTGCCTCACCCTCCATGGATGAGTGCGACGAGAATGGGGACGCAGTAGGAACCTCCAAAATCTTTTACGTGGTTTTGTCCTGGCTCCTGGTGGATTTGTGCTTGCATGTGATCATGTCGGTAAGAGCTAGTTCATGAATCAGTAAAAATGTAATGGATATTGGGAAATGATCATTTGTGTTTGTTTCAGTTGCTTCAATTCTTCAAGGACCGTTCTCTGGGTATCCAGAGACCTTGGTGGTGTCCCATATTCCCCGTTATCGAGTATGATTCTGCGGATGACATGATTGTAAGAGCGCTCGTGTCTTAAGAAACGACTTTTTTTTTGCTAAAATCCGCTATAAATGAACTAAGTATTACGCATATTCTGTTCAATTTTCAGGGCTCATCTTTGCGAAAGATTATGTTTTTGTGCTACTCTATGTCAGCCTTTATCTTCACCAACGCCGCTGCGGGATTGATCCTCGAATCGTCATTGTCTGACGCGTGCAAAGAAAGATTGGGACCACTAACGTGCAAAGAGCCGTGGGGATGCTCCCCATCTGCTATGGTATATAAACGGGTGCTCCAGAAAAAGGAGGAAGAACACGAGGGAAGCTACGTAGTATTCGACTGGCTGATCTGGTGAGAAATGTGAAGGTGCCAAAATAACTCACTAGAGTTTCCAATCCGAAAATTATGTTATTGTTGCTTTAAAATGCTTTATTAAGTTTTAAGGAAATAAACGAATAAACTGTTTTGAAAATATAAATGTATTAACTTCTGTTATAAAATTCTCAACGCATAATAGTAAAGTTCTGCTGGAAAGCCACTAAAGGTTTATTACAATGCCCCAATTTACTATTGCAGCTGCAAACTGAATCAGGAAACGGTTAAAAGGATTGGTCAACTTTAGGGAATCTCCTCCACCGCGTATCTTGTAGATATAAGGCTTATCCTCACAGCTATTCTTGCTCATGTGACAAAATTCACTAGCGCATGTCTCGTTATGCGCTCC
This sequence comes from Entomobrya proxima, assembly GCA_029691765.1. NCBI lineage: Eukaryota > Metazoa > Arthropoda > Collembola > Entomobryomorpha > Entomobryidae > Entomobrya > Entomobrya proxima. The sequence continues at coordinate 19,535,111 of CM056170.1, read as the reverse complement.
AGGGGCAAGAGGTAACGTTTTGCATGGGTAAGCCACTCCGCCACGACATTGTCCTCGCAAACGGTCATTGTTTATCAGTTGACAGGTAATTTGCTCTCCGAGATCATCTCCACAATCCAACCGAAATCCACAGCGACATGCATACATCAATGAAATGTAATCTTTCCTTCCAATGCATCTTTCCGCTTCTTCGTCAAACTTGTAAATCCACCTGGGCTTCAAGAGGGCCAAACCTCCATGATACGGACTTTCAGGTCTTTGCTGAGGTGCGAAGGGTGAGATGGGGGCGCAAATTTCATTGTTTTCAGCAGTACAGTATTTGGTCACCAAATCCGCTTCATTGTTATGATCGAATCCTGATAAAAGATCAAGTCAATTAACATTGGATTTCAATTGCAATTGAAAAAAGTGATACATGATCAACTTACTGCATGGTTGCAGCATTGTATACGAAATTCCGGAGAATAGAGCTCCCGCTTTCAAGTCCCGTTGCGTGGCCTTTATCGCCTCTGGTCTCAAGTGGAAGTAGTACGTGTCCTTCATGTAACACTTGAGCTCCTCCAAAACGGCCCCCATCAGATCCCACGACAGTCTCAAGTTATGCAAGCCAACATACTCCGCATCCCAATCCCACATCCCATCCCCCACAAGCACTTTATCCTTTCCCGTACCCACATATTCCGGACCAGAATCCCCAGTGGCCTGAGCACCAAAGTAGTTGCTATATAAATATAAAAGCTTATCCCTAAAATCTGTTACAATGCCATCATCAAAAGCTTTCATAAAACTGCCTAAATCCTTGTTCCATTCCAGCACATACTCCCGGAAACTGAGTAGTCCGTGTAAACTGGCTGCCCTACTATTCCGTAGGTACTTAACTTCTTCGGTAAAGATTTTGATACCCGTGTTACTATCAATCCAGACTTTTTTCATCTCTTTACCACTTCCACTGAAGTAAATGGTCTTGTAAGGTAGACTTGGATCATTAAGCCTATTCTTAATGTCATCCAGCCTGCCCTGCAAAAACGTGGCTTCCTTTACATTACCCTGGGCCGTTAGGTTCTTAATGTACGCTGGGAAATCTCGATTAATTCGATTAAATACTCCAAACTGAAACTCCAGAGCATCCCGTAACATCAAACCAAAAGGACTGTAATCCCATTTGGCCGGCGCTCCGTTGTAATGTAGGGCGGCCACAGCTCGGTAAAGAACTTCCATTGTCACGGCTAGCGACTTATGACAAGCTTTTAGTAGGCGAACCTGGAAATGGTCCTGGGCTACCCGGATTAGGTCTGCAACTATAGTTCGGTCCTTTGCCCGACATTCTAGTAATTCGTAGGTGTATTTTATGCAATTCTTCCTTGTTTGCTGGATAGGGTTGTGATTTATGCTAGCCGCTGTTTCAACACTTGTATTACACTTTTTCCAGATACTAGAGAGTTCCCAGGCCTGTCGCATGACTTCACGAATGTCAACCAACGGAGGACGCAGAGCATTGAAGAAACCCCGAGTTTCACTCCAAAAGTCTACAGCGGGGATGCCCAGAGTGTGATAACCTTTGGTGAACATGTTGAAAGGTGTGTTTCTATCCCTTGCTGCAGTTTCTAGTCCCACGAGTTTAGTTAATATGTGTGCAAAGCAAGTTCCGAGAGTTTGATTAGTGAAAACATCTTCCACATCTAGGATCAATCCGTCGTAAATGTCAATAATTAAGTCGTCGGGAATCAGGTTGTTATTCTTCTCACAATCTATTTCCACTTGATCCGCGTGGAATTGTCCCCTAACCAATGTAACGGTTACGAAGAAGCAGAATATTCGCAGCAAAAAATCTCCAAAAGCGTTGCTTCGTCTTCCCATCTTGAACCGCAGCTGCTACCTGCGCGCAGGTATAACGGTTTGGTAACGCGTTTTGAAAAACTACAAAAGCTTATCTTCCGATAAATGTCTATACAAAATGTCTTTCCAACTTTAATGCAACAATTTGTTAAAGCAAAAGTACCGAAAAGTAACTCGGTTGATACTCAATCGACTGGAACAGCAAAAAGGTTTTCGGCAAAACTGATCGTTTCTCTTCCTTTTGCTTCACTCAACGTTCACACAGCTATCGTTAGAGCGAGTGCGAGAGATTATACCGAAAATATTTTCAATTTTACGTTGCACCGCAACGCACATTTGTCGGTGACCCGGTTTTTACTCAAAAGCAAGGTAAGTCACTTACCGTAAGTGAACTGGCACCCACCACCGTCATTTGCAGACAGATGAACTTTGAACTGCAATGTCAATGACCTTAAGACTTGTGGGTCAAAATACATGTTCAGTTCAGTTCAGTAATAATGTAGCTATTTATAGGAAGTTGAAAGTATGAATATTTCATGCCCGGAGGTCATACATACTACATACTATTCGGATTTTACTACATTGTTTCACAATGCCCCAAACACGGCTACACAGTAAAAAGAGAGTTGTTCCATAACTAATGGTTTTACTCAGATTTCTTCTGATTGAAGAAAAATGGCTATAATTATTTTGAATGATAAAGATGAATAAACTAATTTTAAAATTTTGTAACAAAAATTATAACACATAATAATTAAGCTGTACTGGAAAGCCTGCTTAAACGCTGACAAAGATAGCTCCATTTCTCGCAGCCATTAATGCACTTAGAAACTGGACAACGAAACGGTTCAGCGGATGGGCCATCCTAATAACTGGAACCCCACCACCATCGCGTTTCGCGTTGCTCATATAGATAAACGGTTTATCTTATCTTCTGTATAAACTGTTCCTTCGCATACCCACGGCAGCACACTAAAACTTCAAAATCGTTGACAGTGTCCACCGGCGCCTGTTTCGTTTTGATTTCCGAGGGCCAAGGGTTTGCAGGCAAGCCACTCCACCACGACGCAACTAAAAGAAAGCACAACAATCAGTCACTTTCACAAAAAGATCTCATAAAAAATCGTGCACGTCAGTCTTTCCACTTCACAAATGTTACCAACGGTAGTCGCAGTTCCATGAAGAATGCTCGAGATTCGCTCCAGTAGTCCACAAGGATTCCCAGTGTGTGATTGTGATAGCCTTGCGTATGAACGCAATGAAAGGGCATCCTGTCGTCTTCAAGCTTAAATAGCCTAAAGGTGCCAGGAGGGGCTGGATCGATCGTTGAGTGCACCTGCAGTACCAAATAAACCTGCAAAACAGGATATTTAGCAAACTTGCGACCATTGTGATCAAAATGTGTAGCCAAAATGCTAAAATTCTGCTAACAAATTTTCATTTGTCTAGAAATTCTGCTTCTTTTGATACCCCATATGCCGTGTAGCTTTAAAATGCTTGATCTTTTGATTGAACTATTTCGACTTTAACGGTCAAACACTTATGCACTTTGATAAAATAACATCAGAATCGTTAATTTGATCAAAAACTGACCTAAAATCATGTGCCGCATGCAATAGGCCATTTGATAAAAATTTGAAATCGTCGTGACCTTTGACCTTAGAGTTGACCTTTTGGAATCATTTTCAGAATACATTGAATTATGTTGCTTTCGAAGTGTTTCCAAAAGAATTTTTCAAATATCTTGAAAAATGCGGCTTCTGGAGCCTTCAAATCATAAAAACTGCTATAACGGCCACATGATTTCAAATTTTGAAAAATGGACGTTGAATTCGTTAATTTGATTAAAAACTGATCTATAATCATGTGCTACATGCTATATGTCACTAGTAAAAGTTTTGAAATCGTCGTGACCTTTGACCTTAGAATTGACCTTTTGGAGTCATCTTCAGATAAGTTTGAATTATGGTGCTTTTGAAGTGTTTCCAAAAAGAATTCTTCAAAATTCTTGAAAAATGCGGCTTCTGGAGCCGTTCAAATATAAAAACTGCCATAACGGCCACACGATTTCGAATTTTGAAAATTTGACGCTGGATTCGTTAATTTGGTCAAAAATTGATCTATAAACATGTGCCACATGCTATAGGTCACTTGAGAAAATTTTGAAATCGTCGTGACCTTTTGACCTTAGAGTTGACCTATGGTGCCCATCTTCGAACTCATCCGAGCGAGGATGCTTATGAACATTATGCAAAAAGAATTTTTCAAAAAAGTTGAAAAATGCGGCTTGTAGAGCATCCACAGACAGACAGACAGACAGACAGACAGACAGACAGACAGACAGAAGGACAGGACAAAACTAATAACTTGCTTCTCAAGTCGCAAGTTAATAAGTATAAAAATTTAACTCCACTGTCATTCGAAGTGGCGGTGTGGTCTAGTGGTAAGACGCTCGGCTGGTATACTGGGTTTTTCTACAGTACCGACGTACTTAAAGGTAGTACAGTTTCCACACTCAGTATGGAGCGATCTCCACACAGTTTCAGGCTTCCACGTTTTCCACAGAGTCCCTCGACAGGGTTGTCCCAGTCCAGAAAATGAGAAACTCAGGTTCAATTCCTGGCACCGCCACTTCTTTTTTGCATATGAATTTTACTTTAAAACGCTGCGTTTTTGGAAACTCTTACCTTGGAACGTGTTTAAACTACGATAATTCAAGGCTTAAATGGTTTTTTTATGTTTGTAATTTTTAAGTTTCAAAACTCGAATTGAATGCATAATAGGTTTGTCATAAAATTATCTCGGTGACTTCCATTGTGCGTCCTTAATAAAGACTCTTTATACTCTGTACTATACTATTAGCATGTGCTTAAACCAGTTAATCTTCTCGGGGATGGCTATAATGTAGTAAATAATTTACTGTAAATTATATGGAAAGCACGCTGCGCTGCTGTTCTCTATACACTATATATGTATACTCTATATGTGTCTGAAAATAACTACTTTTAGAAGAAATTATTTTACACACACGCCAATTAATGAGTGCTATTAAGTTCACTTGGGCTTGGTGTTTTCATGTGTGCCTTTGCCTTAGTTAGTCCATTGTAGTGTAGTGACAATTGTGGATGCTTATCTGTCAAAAGATTTTGTTTCATTTGACAGTTTAAATCTTTAATTATCCTAAAAAGCTCATACTTTATTTTACTAATTCCACAATTATTTGATATATGTATATATTTTTTTTTGATATGTGAGGATATGATTTGATATTTTGACATATTGATTTTTAGTAATATTAAAACTATCATTGAATGTTCATGTGCCATTTCACATTAAGCAATTGAGAAATGCAGTGAAAAATTCTAATCCAAAAATTCCTCATGAAGAATAACGTATCGTTGATGTCATTTCCATCCAGTTCGTAGTGCTTCTCGGTTGGATCAATTTTCACTTAACCAAGTGCGGGTACTTACACTACCAGAAGGACCATGTACCAGATTATCCAGCCCAAACCGAAGCTTCTTTTGAAGAAATTCATTTTTAGGCTTGGAAGCAATTGTAATTAAGGCTATTTTAAACACCTTTAGCAAATTAGGCAGCTTTTACTGCTGCAAGTATTCTGGGAATGAATCAAAAACAAAATCTTTTCGATTGGAGCAACTATCTGACTGACCGCTTCTGTTTATTCCATAGCAGTTTCCAGGGACGGAGATGAAGCAGCCTGCGAGTTTGCTTTTCAGTTTTTCAGCGAACTCGGCTTTCATTCAAAAGTTGAACTTTCCAATAGCGAATTCAGTTACCTGTCATTCTGTTCAAAAAGAAATCAATTTCAGACCAGTGACCTCGACCTGGATCGGTCATCTGCCGTAACATTTGAATTCATGTTACAAATGAACACTTGCATTTTCTTAACTGAGCTGAATCAAAGTTTAAATTCTTGAAAAATTGAATGAAGAAAGACCAATTTAGAAATAATAACAGAAATGCTTCTCTTTTATGATAAGTTGCTTCTGATTTCTTCCCATCAACGAATGGTGTAAGCGTAACGGCTAAAATATCAAACCTAAATGGTTGTAGGATTAATAAACACTAGGTTTTTCATAGCTCAAGTTGTTTGGTATATGAAAGTGATGATAAAGAGATGCATTCATACTAAAATTACTTTAAATGAAACATTTTATTTCCAACGTAAAACCGTAAACTGTGTACATTTTTATTTCAAATTGACAGAAAGAAACATGCACATGTGTAGTAGCTGTAATAGGTAAATTGTTATAATATTTTTTGTGAACCAAAAACTCTTTCATTTCATACACTCTTTTTTAAAACATCTTTAAATTACACATTCATACTACATATTTTTTTATTATTTTCATGACTAGATAACAATGATTAGCTATGCCCACCCCTCATTCGTTGCATTTTTTCAATCATTTTTGAAATAATGTACCAGGAACTATATACCTCGTGTTTTTCAACTACATTGTAAACTTTACATTTTGCACTACCAAACCAACTATTCAAAAGCCTGTTGCATGTCATCGGTTCTAACCACATCAATCCTACCCAGTCCAAACATTTAACTGTCAAAGGTACATTTTTCCTAAATTTCCTTCCGTCTTTCCTCATTTTTTCAGGTAACTCATGAAACTACAATATCCCTTCCAATTTTTCAGGTAGCCTTTTTATAGTCGTAATTATTAACTGAGTCTCTGGTACATCTACTCGTTTTTATGTCACCTTTCCAAATTCCAACCAAACTAGCTTGTTTTTAACAGGAATGTTCCTTCCATTTTTTGCAATTTTTCCAATTTTTCAAAACTTTGTAGTATTACCAATTCATGCTTAAAAGCAAATAGCTAAACATAAACTGTACTTAAGACACATTTGTCAATTTCAAACATGGAATACCCCTAAAAATCAGTCAATTATCAAAAGATGGCTAATTCGTAATTAATTAATAGTATGTACACATGTTTATATGCATAATCAAAGTATTTTTTACAAGAAATAGTTTTTTAAGCTTTCTGTACATTCAACAAACTCCTGCTACAACTTATCCAACAAAACACGACTAGAAGAATCTACCAACATGTCATAAAAATTTAGACTTTACACTAAATTATCTTTCGTCATTTAAGATACAGGCATATTTAAGTCCTAGATATTTTTGGCTTGGTATTGACAAACTTGGCGAAAAAATGGCAATTTGTGGGAACATGGTGGTAACTTTAAATAAAAAATACTAAATTATTATGCCAATTCCACAAAACACTTTTTGACTACTATTCACTGTTCCAGCCTAATTTTTTATAAGCAAAATATAATATGAAAATTCTAAATTGCATGAGAAACATATTTTTAAAAAATAGTATTTTTTTAACGGCATCTTAAAATGGACAACATAATTTCAAGAATAAGAGATACAAATAGAAAGCCAGTGATGGCCGAGTCAATAATGTTATTCCCGTAGCCGGCATTGGCACCGTTGTTCGTCTTGTCTGAGTTGTCCCTGTCTGCCGTCTTGCTGTTAATGTCCTTTTGAGCCCGGTCGAAAAACGTGTCTGGGGCGGGAGGATTTCTGTCTTGTTCCCCGTTTCCGGGCAATCTTTCCCTGATGACGTGTTCAAACAGAAGAGCTTTTCGGTTGATTGTGGGCTGAGTGGGTCGGTTGTTATCCCGTAAAGCGTGTTCGCTTGTATCCTTTGACTGCAAAAATTGCTGCCACTAAAGTAATAATATAAAATGTAAAATGTTAAAAGCTTCATCCTCAACTTTCTTGAAAAAATGTGCCATCTTTTTTATTAGCTTGCCTGTCTTCGTGAAATTGACATAGGTTTTTTGAAAACGGTCCAATGAACAACCTCGTTACAAGATGGAGTGGTCAACGACCCATAGTACCTCCACAGACTGAGGTCGTCCGGAAGTAAAGCTGAAATGTTGAGGGGAGCGCGTACAGGCACCAGTTTTCCCAAAGGTGCGTCTACTTTTGAAATGGCATCGATAATCGGTTGCAGAGCATAGTTGTCATGATTTTGTATCTGTGTTTCAAGAAACATATTCCAATGAGAATTATAATGAGCTCATTAACACAAGAAACATCAGTTGACAAATTATAAAAAATAATGAGCAATTGGGAAGCAGACAAAAATGTTGCACCTGAAAGAAGATGCCAAGAACTGCGAGACCTCGCCTGTTTTTACTGGCTACAGCATCCGTGAGGGATTTGTAGTCGTTGCTGTAGTGAACCAGATGCAATTCTGCCACATATCTGTATGAAGACATGGAAAAATTTAAAGAATGATTTTTCAGAAAATATATTTATCAAGATCACTTATTTGTCAGGATTGTTTCTCAAGTTACCCCAGTCCATCAACAGTATGCTCAGAACCAGTGTCCTCATGGGAACCCCAGTGGAAATGCAGTTGGCCAAATGTGTACGAGCCTTTCATGTAATCTCCGTCAAAAACCAGATCGGATGTGAGCTCATCTTCAAGTTGCACTTGAACTGTGGCAAATAAAAATCATTTGTGAAAATTGGAACATTTTTTCATTTTGCATGCATGATCACACTTTTTTTACTTGTATGTCCGTTGTTTTTGATCTTGAAGTCTTCTTGAATATCTGAGTACTTTTTATTGAAACGCAGACGAATAGTGTTTGTACTCAGTTTTGTGTTCTTTTCGGTGAAGTCTATGGGCGACTGCTGCTTTCCCGTTTGGCATTCACCGGCCCATGTAGCGGGATCTGGAATTGGAAAAAGACCATACAATTTCTATTGCTGAGTGGGTAAATTTCACGCATTATACATTAGATACGGAAAATTCCGATGCAATGAATGAGGTTTGCAATAATATTCTTACCACAGTGAATATCATGGTAGCACCATTCAGCTATAAATTAAAACAAAATAGAATATAGATTAAATATCGCATCAGAAGTATTCGGAATACATTAACAAACCCAGTTTAAGCCTACCCAGTTTATTCATTGAATTGAATAATGTACTAAGGCTTAAAGGAATGTATGTTTTAAAAGTTCCTAAAATATTTGGAAGTTAAATGGATATTTCGCACTAAGATAGGTGTTTTCCCATTCATCCTGAATTTTCTGAATACTAGAATTGGAAGTCAGTACGTATACTTCGTTCAAAACCTTCGCTTGTAGATACTAGCTACCTAAAATAAAAAATGAAGTTTCTTCCGACGATACTACTTTTAATCCTTCACAGCTTTTGACACCTTCATTTTGCACCCAAAACTTGGAAAACTCTATTCTGATGCAAATCAAGTTTCATTTCGCGTTCCATCTTCAAGTCAATGCATGGCTGTTG
>CM056170.1:19509277-19525842 GCA_029691765.1 Entomobrya proxima | reverse complement strand
ATTATCATGATCATATCATATTATTAAACTAGTCCTACGCCCGTTTTGCCATCAAAACAAAATACAATTTGATGGCATCTAGAGCTAAATACATATATCAAAACTTTTAAACCATGAATGGAAACCATTTCCGATCACTCTAAAGAGACATCCGCTAATTTAACTCGTTGAATTAGTTTAATAAGTTTTGTTGAATTACCCAGGGTCAATCTCGGGTCCGTATTCCAGATTTTAACTAATACAAATTCAACCGGGGATCCTTTTTCATTAACGCACCCACTTTAAATTCAATAGTGGTTCTCTTTTCCTTCGGTGTCCTCTTTTTGAGAACCTAAGCAACTCAAAATTCTCTTTCTTTAAGAATGTAAACCTTCTCGGTTTACTCTCATCAATTTAAAAAGGGCTAAACATGGCTGGTTGGTTGGCCAGTCACTTTTCAATTATAAAAATTTAGCCTTCATGGTTAAATGCGGTGACCTTCCTGGTTAACCGAAACTACTAAAACGATAGCCAAAAGGTTTACCGGTTTGCTGATGGTTAAACCCAACCAAATTCCCACCCAGTCAATTTACCATAAACCTTTTTTATTTAAAAAACGGGAGAATAAATTATTTTTTATTCAAAGTAGACGGCAGTTTTGACTTTTTATTTAAAATGGATAGCAGTGTTGATTTTTTATAAAATTGACAGCAGCAATTGACATTTAAAAAAATAATACTTGTTGTAAGTTGTAAAACTACGTCCAGCGAAAAATTATTGGCGACAATTTTAACATGAATTCCCCACCCTTCAATTGGTCTGCATACCAAATTTGAGCTCAATCAGAGCAAAACTGTGAAAAACTACGCCTGGGGGATGCGCCCTACCCCCCAGGGGTAATTGGTGAATTTGGCTGAATTCCCCACCCTTTAATTGGTCTACATACCAAATTTGAGCTCAATCAGAGCAAAACTGTGAAAAATTACCCCTGGGGGATGCACCGTACCCCCCAGGGGTAATTGGTTAATTTGGCTGAATTCCCCACCCTTCAATTGGTCTGCATACCAAATTTGAGCTCAATCAGAGCAAAACTGTGAAAAACTAAGCCTGGGGGATGCGCCCTACCCCCCAGGGGTAATTGGTCAATTTGGCTGAATTCCCCACCCTTTAGTTGGTCTACATACCAAATTTGAGCTCAATCAGAGCAAAACTGTGAAAAATTACCCCTGGGGGATGCACCGTACCCCCCAGGGGTAATTGGTTAATTTGGCTGAATTTCCCACCCTTTAATCAGTCAAGATTCAGCTTAATTCGTCAAAATGGCAGTACTATAGTGCAGTTGAGATAATATATGTTTTATGTAAAAAAAAACCTTGCCCCAGCCCAGATTTGATCCTGTGACCTCAGCTCTCTACTACTCCGAGCTCCAAGCTCAAGCCACTGCACCACAGCAGCTATCTGAGAGCAATGCTGCAGAATTGTAAAGCAAGTGTTAAGCTATCCTCGCAGTAAGAAGAGAGAGAGCGTTTGGACAGCAGGAAGGCTGCTGGGACAGAAGCACCCATTAGCGACTTGCCTTCTGAAATGTATAGTCAAATAGAAATGGAACGCACAGCTTGCGCTTTTGCAGTTTGGCAATTTGCATTGAATTTGGAGTGTCACCGTGTCACCTCACCTCTATGCTGCTATGCTGTTCATCTCTCTACCTACATGATGAATAATTATGTGACAAGCCATTCACATTATTATAATTAGTTGTAACCTTTTATTGTGATTGGGAATTCAACGAGTGACACAAGGGATTTTAATATTAAACCAACACAACGACGCAGCAGAAGGCTTTGACGTGGCGTTGACTTGAGTGACATGACATGAGAGAGGCAAGCACACAGAGAATGAATGAAATGAATGCGGAGCATATATAGCATCTTTGCGAAATATTCTTGTGTACGTTTTTTGCACAAAGTAAACTGGTCCATTTTTTTCCTTGTGTGCAATGCGGTAGAAAAAAAATATATATGCCAGTCAGTGTTCTATTCTCTAAAGAACATAAATCTCCGGCGGTTGACAACTTGGCAATACTAATTTCTCACAACTTCCGTTTTTTCTCCTCTTTTTTTTCAGGATTATTCATGAGAGTGGATTCACATCAGAAGACTTTAAACAATATCGTCCGGTAGTGTACAGCAACACGATACAGTCCTTGGTAGCCATCCTCCGAGCTATGCCCAATCTAGGAATCAGCTTTGGGAATAATGAACGTGAAGTAAGTACACATCTTCTCTACTTGTTTTGTTTTACAGATAATTTTTTTAGGGATTGGTTCACCTATAAACTATCAACTACTAATATGTTATATTACAAGCAATAAAATAATTTTTATTATAGTAGCACACAGGTAAAAAGGTGTGCGTAGTAAAGTAGAAGCTTACTACTACTGCAATTGTAAAAAAAATTAGAAAGGTACCTACGTATTTTCCTACATTTACCTACGCTGGCAATAATAATTATGATGGAGGAGGAAGTTATTTGATTGGATGGACACATGCGGATCCTGTTTGGCGCATAACTATACTACATGCAATAAAAAAGCTGGTTTGTGGGCAGCAGCATTATAGCAGCAAGCCCAAGAAAATTAAGTGTCTTTTATGTTTTTACTACTGCTCATTTTATACACATCAGAGCATACAAACCTCACGTAACATCTTTTCGCGTTTGTGTTACATTTGTGCTAATTTATTCCCTTGTTACATGACAATCACAAGGTAGTCATCGTCTCTGACTGAGTTTTTTTTGTCTCTTTGAGAAAGCTTTGTAATTAAACCAGCTTTGATTTTCTCTCTTGTTCTGATGCTTCTCTATTACAGTTTATTATTATAACGAAGCACACAGAGGAGGTGTATTTTTTAACACAAACAGCAGGTTATATACTCATTTTATGCACAATTTGCTGCAGTTATGAAGTATGAAGTTGATGAGCCCAGAACAGTAGTACAATTCCATTGCAATAAATGCATATTCATTCATGTATTCATATAGTTGATAGTAGTCGGCTTCTTTTATAGTGGAATGAGCATCGTCATCATCATTATAATCATCGTTATCAACTGTAACATTGCTTACTACTTAACTTTGTTGATTATTATGGATATGGATATTACTACTCTTTCTAAGCCTCTATAAAAAATTGCCATCTTGAGTAAACATGGGATTTTCTTTACAAGCTCGTAGCAAACCGGATTCTGTAACATGATTTTGTTATTGAGAACTTATGCGTTTAAAATGCAAATTGTTAGGGATTTTGCATTTCAACGCTAACTAGTAACTATACTCTGCTGCTACAGTTTTTTGCAATAATTAGAGATAGCGATAAGATAAACAGATACAATTTTCATTCATATCTTCTCTCGGACTTCCGACAGCAGCGTTTTAATAAATAATTCTCTTTCTGAACAAAGTTGAAACATTGTTTTTCCTTCTTTTCTCATTTGTAAGTATAACTTGTTGAGTTTTTACAAATCGGGGGTATGCTTTCTTGTGCTGTTATTATGTTAGCAATTATTGTCCTCACTTTTTTATTCTTCCGGTGCAAAAAGCATAAAGAGAAAAAAATTAATTACGTTTACTCATGTGCAACTTTATTAAGTCAAAGTAGCTTTTTTAAAAGAAGCTGCTGTTGCGGCAGCTGTGTGCACATATGCATTTGTTGTCGCGCTATGCTTTTTAGAAAAAAGAGATAAAAGCTTTTCCCATCAGTGAGCAGCTAAAGGCAAATATTTATCCTTTTTTGCTATTTACTAGCATAAAAAATGAACTAAAAATGTTTACTAGGCTTGTTTATATGCGTGTTTACGTATATTTTTAGATTGAAACTCTTTTCTGTGTGGAAATTGCCTCTTGTGCTAATTTTCTTTTTGGTAAGAAAGACTAGAGGCTAGAAAAAACTTATTTTGGAACAATGTTCTATTTGGCTTTTGTACATGCTTACTTTTCCTCCAATTTGAAGGAAAAGTTGAAGGTTTTGGAATTTTGTTGCGTTGTTTTTGTGTTCTTTCTCCATTCCTTGAGAATAGCATAGTAGAAAGAAAAGAAAGTTATTGTTTTGCAGAGAAAACAAAAAACACTCGGAAAATGTAAAGGAGGAAGAATGAAGGCTTACATAAAATGTGAAACACGAAAACACATTTTCACAAAAATGGTTATTTCTCGAAAGATAGAAAGGAGGATAGAACAGCATAACAGCATATTATATTATAATGGGTTTATATATTAGTAAAAGTGTGTCGAGCTCTGTTGGTCTGGTGGTGATGGAAAAAAGGGAGAAAGCTGTCGTCATAATCATATAGTAGTCAACTTGACAAACTCGGAGAGGAGTTTCCTGTGCTGCTGAAAAAAATATTATTTTCTTTTTTATTCCTTTTCTTTTTTGTTCCATTCTGTGTGCCTTTCTAGCTTGTACATTGTATAGAAAACAGAAAACCACAGAGCACCACCACCTACGTACATAATAAATGTGAGTGTGACATTGTACTAGTAACTGTGTGTACGTTTCAATTTCCAGTTCTGGAATTCTGGAACATTATATTGCATGCATATATGTTAGTACTCAGGAAAAATGGGGAATAAAAGAGATGGCATCTTTTTGTGGTTTTTGGTTTTCTAGCGTGTGTGCACTAGTTTGTATACCCGGAATATAGAAGTTGGCAAAAACTTGCTTCTGTTGCTGTTCTGCTCTCTGGAGTTTAAACAAATATACACAATTGCATTGACATTTCCCCAGAAAGCAAAATGTTGAATGTATCTCCTTCTCTCTGAGTAGCATTTGCAAGTTAAATGAGTAATTTTAGAGAATTTGTGTTTTGCTTCTGGAATACAGAATGTTTTCGTTGTAATTTCTATCAATGTATTAAATTAACCATGTAGAGCCGAAACAAGGAGATAAGACTAAAAACGTTTTGTTTTGGGTAAACACACTAGCAAGCCAAAGCGCAGTTGGGGTTTTAGCGTAGAACTTGCCAATACATTTTATAGAATTTTGTATCTGATTTTCTATCTTCATCTTCTATATACCGGGTTTATACTAGTTTTTAATAATTGGCTGTTGTGTAAAAATGTTTTGAAGTTGGGTGGTAGCATGGCAGAATTTAAATGGAAGAAAATCAAGTTTTCATTTGTTCCAAGGGCAAAAGCATTCTATGGATCCCCACGTCTTGGAGTTTTATGGCTGCATCTTCAGAAGCAAAACTACACGAGCGAAAAATGGATGACGAGCGTTGATTTTATGAGCGTCATTTTTTTCCGAAACATAATATTATCCAATCTCCAATCCACCTCTTGGTTTAGGCAGCATTTGTAAAAATAATCAACTTTTGTGTCTTTAGGGACTGCAAATTTTCTCTGAAAAACAAAAAAAAAATCCAATTTTTCAAGCTTTTGGGCACGTAATATGCCCAGCAAATGCATAAACGCTAATGTTTTTAAAAGCGCATTGTTATTCATTACGTATTACGTATGTACTACTATGCACCACCACCGCCACCAAAAAATGTTGATTTTTTTAGAAAGTCTCACATCATCACACCAGCTTGTGAGATATATTGCCCTGAGACAAAATTACTATTTTTTTTCATTTCACACTCGCTCCCCAAATCCAAAATGAATGCAAATGCAAATAAACCGATTTAATGATCATTTGAAATACGAAGCTGAGCTATTTATGTATATATATCTATCTATCAGTCTGACTCCTTCCTCCCTAGTACCCCAGGGGGATGCCAAATCAGGTTCAAATTCAAAAGAGCAATTTCTCATGACTCAATGAATCACGGTACCAAATTTAGTATGATTCTGACAAGTTTTATGGTCAGGGGGGTTACATCCCCCTACAGCCCCAGGGGGATGACCAATCTGGCTCAAAGTCAACAGAGTTCCTTACTATAGCCCTATAAATCACGATACCAAATTTCGTGCGATTCTGACAAAGCATATGGTCAGGAGGGTTACCTCTACCTAATACCCCAGGGGGATGACCGATCAAATTCAAAATCAATAGGGTTCTTTCTGATGACCCAGTAAATCATTGCACCAAGTTTGGTGTGATTCTGACAAACCGTCTGGCCTGTATCGTGCTCACACACACACACACAGACAGACAGACAGACGGACAAACATAACAATCTCAATACTAGCTTCACTATGCTCAGCTTCGTAATAGAGGAAGGCTAATAAGGGAGCGTCCATAAAATACGTAACGGTGTTTGGGGGAGGGGGGGAGGTAGTGAGATTCGTTACGGTTTTGTACGCAGGGGGGAGGGGGGGTACTACGGCACCGTTACGTAACGGACAAACAAAGTAAAATACAGGCAAATATTCTTGTAGCGTATGGTTTTGACACAGCATATCACACATTATACAGCCAGACCCTGTATTCTACAGATCTATTTACTTAACTTTGCAACTCAGTTGACTTCAACTGTTACTGCTAGTCATTGCTTGAGTGTCACCTTTCTTGTCTGGGTTTGCTAGAAAGTTTTAACTTCAGGTCAACATTTAAACTGATAAAAGTAAATTGCGCAGTGATCTATTGAATGCATTTTGTGTGTGTGTCTGTGAACACGATACAGGTCAGACGCTTTATAAGAATCAAACCAAATTTGTTACAGTAGTTAATGGGGTTATAAGGAGGAAACCTTTTGATTTTGAGCTAGATCGATTATCCCCTGGGTATAGGGGTAGGTAACTCCCTTGACCATACGCTTTTGTCACAATCACACCAAATTTAGTAGTGATTTATTAGATCATAATAAAGAATCTTATTGGTTTTGAACTCCATTGGTCATCCCCCTGGAGTTCAGGGGGAGGTAACCCCCCTGACCTTTCACTTTTGTCATAATCGCACCAAATTTGCTACAGTGATTCATTGACTTTTGCCTTGATTTGTTAACGTCTTGGGGTAATATGGTGAAAGGAGAATCAGACAGACAAATGTGCAAATGGCTCAGCTACATATTTGAAATGATTCATTAATCGGTTTATTTTGATAATTACTACTTGCAAAATCCATGATAACATTCAAGTTATTAAAATTTAACTTGTATTTGATGCATTTTGAAATTGTTCGGATAAAATTTTATATGGTTGCAATAAATACTATCAAATCTGCCTGCCGTTACGTTATGCATGAGGGGGAGGGGGGTAAAGGATCTCCGTTACGGCAGCGTTACGGACGGGGGGGAGGGGGTCGAAAAAATGGTGTTTTTGGCGTTACGTATTTTATGGACGGTACCTAATAATAAACTTTAGTCTAAATTCTCTCTTCTCTGGCATCTAATATAATAAGACCTGATCGCTCATACTCACTTTTTTTCTACTCTACTGCTTTTACTACTGCCTACTCATACTGAGCCGGCATGGCTCAATGGCTTAAGCGTCGGGTCGGAGATCCCGAGTTCATATAAGATGAGCGTTAAATACTTTTTGCTTGCTCTTTTTTTTTATAAAAAATATCCCTACTACAACCAACGCCTACTAAACATCCCTACATTACCCAACACAATAATTTAAATATTAAGGGCCTATGATTCAGACCCTTAATGGTTAAACCTGCAATTTCAACTGACTGTACTGTGCGACACATGATTATGGTCCAGTTTTTTGCCAAACTAACGAATCTGAAGTCAGATTGTTAAAATTCGAATCTGCGGGACCTGAGTAAGGTCCTTAATGGTCAAATCTGAAATCCTAGGTGATTGCACTGTGTGATGCATGATTTTGGTCCAGATTTTGACCAAAATGACGAATCTGATGTCAGATTGTTGAAATTGTTCTTAATTTTCCGTATATATTTCAGAGTTATGTAATTTAACACATTTGGGCTTTTGTCTGTTGAGTTATGTCTATGTCGATTTGTCGTATGCTTTGTAGAACCGGCAAACTTGCTTTTGCTACTTCGCTACATGTAGGCATGTGCCTGCTTTATTAATTGTACTTTGCGACACATAATTATGGTCCAGTTTTTTTTACCAAACTCACGAAATGGAAATCGAATTGTTAAATTTCGAATGTGCAGGGTCTGATCTTCGTACTGACAGGTGCGTAGGAGTTTGCGATAAAACTATTTACTTTTGCATCGATTTGACGTGGAGAAGCTTGCTTGAAATTAGACACATGGGTGAGATTTGCATTTCAGGTCCCTTGCTTACAGCATCCACTAGATAACTTTGTGAATTGAGTGTTACAAATTAATAATGTCTACGGCCCTGATTTAGACGCCAAAACAGTTCCAAAGCTGTAGTAAGCTTGGCTTGGCTTGCTTTTAGAACCAAATCGTTTTAGCTGGCCTTTTTGGAGCAAAAAATTATCCCAACAGATCCCAATGTTTACCACTTCTCTACAGTACCCAACATAATAATAAGCACCTGAATCAGGCCCTGGCGTCAACGTAGTGACGCTTGGTTTCTAGTATCTGTATAATGATGGTTGTCCTGTTTGTTTACAAAACGGATGATGAAGACATCACCAAGTTCTCATTTACTTTTCTTTATGACGCAGTTGAAAACGTTACAATCTCTCCAAAATTCTCTAACTGTCTATGTCAAACCAAGGCCAGTGCTTTACGAGCAAAATGAAAGTGGTAAAACAGACACTTTTCCACCATATTTTATCTGCACACACGCTTTGTACCCAATAAAAAAGTACAAAATCCCACATATCCCACCGGAAAGAATATATTCCATTCCAGAGTTTTTACTTTTATAAACGCTTAGTTTATCATTATCTAAATGGCCAAAAGGGTAGTGCTAAAGGTGGTGGTGGTGGTGCTAATGCATAAATGTATTTTATAGGCACATAAAGTAATTACAATGTCATGCCAGTACTTCTAGAGCTCAGAGGTGTGTGTTCCTTTCGGATTTTGTTTCAAACTCTGAAACTTCCCTTGAAAATTAAGCACTAGAGATGATAAATTTTATCTACTGTGTGCCGTGCCATGGTGCTGGTAGCACAAGTTCATTAGTACACACACAACACAACATCAAACTTATACGGTATTCTGTTGGTGTCCACATTATATTGTGTGCTGCATTTCACATATTTGGAATAAAAGTTGACTAAGAATTTGGCACTGCTATATAATTCATATTACTGCTGTTTAGACTCGTTTTGTAACCTTTTTAGTTTGTGTGTCTGCATAATATTTAAATATGGTTTGCCATGCTTTCCTTTACTTCTTGAAAAGAATATGTGACCACATCCTTTAAAAAGTTTGTAGGCTTTTGTTAAAGGAATGTTTAGTATGAACGTACCAGACCAGTACCACCCTTGGCGCTGTAAAGAGAGAAGGAAAAAGTTTTTTGCTGGATAGTATCTCTGTCGTCTTTTCTATAATGTGCAGTTTTGTTTGCCTTTTCAAAAAAGGAAAATGTTAAAGGAAGCCTGTAGAAAATTGAAGGTTTTTGGCTTGTAGCGTAATAAAATGGTAGACAGAGATAGACATGAAATGTTATTCTATACATCTGACGTCTCTTTAACTTCTATGACGGAAGGACAGACAGGAGAAGAGTCGAGAGCGTGTGCTAAAATGACTAAAATGAGTGACTCCTAAAAACGTAAAGTGTTTACTTATGAATTTAATCTGAGTTATTGGCCAGCTTTGAAAAGTTTATCAACTTTTAGGTTTCATTTCAGGTTGGAAAAGAGACGTAGTTTCTTCTATATACATAAAAGGTAAAAGGAAGTTTATGGTTTGTACAATCTCAAGTTTGTGTAGATATTGTATCTTCGCGTCTTTTCGAATATAGTCTCTTAGGCCATGAGCTAGAGAACATTGTCCAAAAAGTAAAAGTTGAATGATGTTTCTGGGCCTTTCATTCTCTTTTCCAAGTGTTTTTTTTCTGTACAAAGTCAGTCTTCTTAGAAAGAGTGGCTCTTCATCCTCCCTGCTCTGCTTGAAAAAGTTTTTCCTGTGCTTGTACGAGCTAGTAGCATTTTAGATCAATGTAATATTCCCTGGTCGTAAAACAACAAGAGGATATTTGATGACAGAAAATGGCTTGTTTTATAACTTGAGATAAAAAAAGCTTTTGCTATGGCATGGCATGGTTTTTCCCCTGATTTTTTCTCCTTCTGACTTCTAAGTAGAGTTTTGGTTGAGTACCATCGTCACATTCTTGATATTGTTGGTAGATAGGTATAATGTTACGTTGTTTTGTACCTGTATCAAATAACCTCTGAGCGAGGAAAAAAGCAGGTAATAATATTGCTTTCTTACAATCAACAAGAGGATTTTTTTCATGAGTTGTTTTGAGCATGAAGCACTTTCTCGGGAATATTTTTATGGCGTATCCATTTACAATCGAGGGGGTAATGTATACCAAACGACAAAGCGTGTTATGTGATGATCGTGATAATGTGATCATGTCGATGAACATAAATGCTTATAGACACAGACATAGACAGAAAACTTATGTCATGAGATACATGATCCATAGTACAAGTTTAAATACATTTTGTAAATTTTCAATATTTTGTCTAGAGAATTATATTGATTACTTTTATAAATGACTACAGGCGCACAACATAGATTGTGTTATCTGCAAAAAGTCAGTCAGAAGAATAACAAGCAATAAATATTTTTTGGCAAGAGTTCGGCAAAGGACCTTGATTTGAGGTGAATAGGCATATAAACCATGATAATGCCAATGCTATGCATATTGAGGGGGAGTGCTACATTTTATGATGTACTGTAGCACACGAAAATCTAATAACTGACTATTGATACTCTGTGATTGCGTATAAAGATAAAATGCATAGAGATATCTTTACATTTTTACAGAGCACATTTACCTGTGTGGTGAATGGAAATGGTGTCGTCGACTTGTTTTCTTGTCCAAAGGTTAAACTGCTAAAAGCAGTGATAATAAAGGAAGATGTCAAGATGTCGACCAGACATGTCAAGATGATCTTATTACCCCACACATGAAAATATTCCGTGCAAAGAGAACAACAACAAGCTGCATCAGAATGAAGAAGAAGTGTTATACTTTCTGTATTAATTTAGGTTTTTTTTTAAACTGATGGCTTGTGACATTGATATATTTATGTCATATCATCGCAGTAAGCTGTGCAGACATTATACATTCTTCATTGAGCATGTAGCCTTCTTTTTTACATTGTTGCTAATAATTGCTATGTGTTGTTGCAACTTGCAACATGATCACGGGAAAATATTTTGCATAGGAAGCCTATATGATATCCTCCATTGTATAGAATTACTAATTAACTAGATGCTGACGGATGTTGGCGTTTGGCCTAGTCCTTTGACAAGCTTGCTCCAAATACACAAACAAAAAATGTAAATGTGCACACACTGCACTGCAGACTGTACACTCGTAGTTGACATTGCTAAATTAATATTTATACAGAGGATAATGTAATCATAGCCTATCATTTTTTGGATCACATTTTTGATGATATATACTCCACATTATAGCCACCACTCCTTGTACAACATTTTCGCAAACATTATTGTCATGTTGCAAATGGGTAAATGATATGCATGCTAAAAAATAATTGACAATTTAGCAAGTAGAATGATGCCCCAACTTGTTACAACGTTAGGGTAGGTATGGGCCATTGTTTTGTGTCTTGTGTCACGTTTCTTATATTTCCACCTTGAGTAGGAAGGAAGAAGCAACAAAATATTTTCCAAGAAAAATGACAATGTGTGAGCTTCACTTTGTTCAGGGTTGTTTTGTCTGAGATGTTGGCATCTTGTCCTCCCTGGAGGGGTTAACATTATTAGTATGTTTTTCTTAACTAATTGAATCATAAAGACAAGGGATAAATATACAGAGTACAAGAACTAACGACCCTTATCTATAATCTATACTACTAATCATTATGATGACCAAGACCATCAATAAATTAATTTGTGGGTTTTTTCTTTTGTCTTTTGTGCAGTCGGATGCCAAGATGGTGTTTGATGTCATTCAACGTATGGAAGACACTGAACCATTCTCAGAGGAATTGCTGGCCGCCATGAAACGGTTATGGGCTGATAATGGAGTTCAAGAGTGCTTTGGCCGAAGCAACGAATATCAGTTGAATGATTCCGCCAAATAGTACGTTTGGAAATTAAATTATTATTGGATTTTACTACGGTTGAATTGTCTTTTTAGTATGCATGTAGATTAGATGATAATTAGGTTAGCTCCGAAATGAAATGAAAAATTAATTGAATTTTGCAGTTTCTTGGATGATCTGGATCGATTGGGACTCAAGGATTATCAACCGACAGAACAAGACATCCTGCGTACCCGAGTAAAGACAACGGGTATTGTTGAAGTTCACTTTTCGTTCAAAAACCTCAACTTCAAGCTGTTTGATGTGGGTGGCCAGCGTTCCGAGAGGAAAAAGTGGATTCATTGTTTTGAGGATGTGACTGCCATAATTTTCTGTGTTGCGATGTCAGAATACGATCAGGTATCAGTTTGCCCCAAACCCAACATTTCTCATGCGAAATCTTCATGGATGAGTACTAAGTGACCTCTGACATTATCTTTTTCTGTGTAGGTGTTACACGAGGACGAGACAACTAACCGAATGCAAGAGAGCTTGAAATTGTTTGATTCCATTTGCAACAACAAATGGTTTACGGACACCTCCATCATTCTTTTCCTCAACAAGAAAGATCTCTTTGAAGAAAAAATCAAAAAGTCACCGCTGACCATTTGTTTTCCTGAATATACAGGTAACTAATGATTGAGATCATTAAAAATGGATGAACACGACCACCAAAATGTATGTATGTACTTTAATGACATAATTTTGATGCCCAATTTTTGTTACACAGGTGCACAGGAATATGGAGAGGCTGCGGCATACATTCAAGCTCAGTTTGAAGCCAAAAATAAGTCAACTACTAAGGAAATTTACTGCCACATGACCTGTGCAACGGATACAACAAATATTCAATTTGTATTTGACGCCGTCACCGATGTAATTATAGCGAACAATCTCAGAGGGTGCGGTCTCTACTAAAATAACACAGAGAACAAATTGAAAATAATCTTTTTTTTCTGGATTACTAGGCTAGCATTACTACTACCATACATATTATTATACTGTGTACATTTAAACTATATTGTTACGTTACATATAAAATTAATTTACTATTAAAGTATACATATTGTCAGTAATACACAAAAAGAACAAGAACAACAACAATACATTACACTACTAAAAATACCTAGCTGGCTATAAAAAAAACTACTACAATGACGAAGTGATCAGTGTACAGATTTTTAGGTTCAAGAGCAAAAAAACTGTATAAAAAACTTTAAACTAAAAAACTGTTTCTGGAGAAGAAGTCAAAAATATATCAAGGTATTACTTTAACAATATGCACGAGTCTAATACATTAAGTATTTGTAAGCTATAAAGCTAAAAAAGTATACTTAGAACCGTTAGTTAAATAACAATAAACACCGTGTAAATACACACTAGAGTTAGAAATTGATATTGTCGATTGTAAGTGTAATTAATTATATATTATGCATATATTATACTATAAACATCATCGCTGCAATATCCTTTTTTGTTTTCATACTATTTTTTTGTTCATGGTTAAAAAAAAGAAAGAAAAAGTTATAAAAAACAGGAAAAGTTTATCAGTATCTCTATGCGTTTTTTATAGACTTTAGTTCTAGCTTACACACTGCGTTTTTTAGAGAGAACAACGGCTACTTAGAATTTTTTAGTACTGTATGCTGGTACGCTTGAAAAGTATTCCTATTTACAAGAAAAATATCTTATTACAACCGGCTTGAATTCCATTACAGTTTATAACTTATTATTACTCAAAAATATATATCATTCTTCTTCTGAATTTAGTATGATAAAAATGTTATAATTATTACAGAAAAAATGATACCAATACCTAATTAGGTTTTAACACACAACAACCTATTAGAATACTAGCTTAAAGAAAACCGAAAAGAAGAATCTTTCATGGGATAATATATAATGTGGCTATTATATTGCAGGATATCTTGCCAAAAAAAATGTTTCCCTAAAAAAATATTCTCTCTCTGTGTGTAATAATCTATTATTATGCTAATTAGATAAATAGATTTTAGGTGAGAGCCAAGCAGCATCAGAAAGGGACTAACATTTAAAACCAGATTCCGTTTGCATACAGTTAACTATACTATAGCATTTGTGATGTTTCGTCTCACTTGCATTACTCATTTATAAAACCTAAATACATCACCTAAAGCACACACATTTGAATAAATAAGTGTAAAAACTAAAGAAAAATTATAATAATGCGTGTACGTATGTAAATTATACTAAAAGTTAAGTAAAAAGTAGGTATGCTATCTTGTATCTGTAATACACACATAAACTATTTGCTAGAGAAAAGTTTAGAAAGAGGAGTGAGGCAGTGCTATAAAAAAATTGTAACGTGAATGCCGTGTTTGTATTTAAATATAATTAGTGTGGAAAAGGAACATAATTGTACGTATAATTATTATTGCTATACATGGAAAATATTATAATGTGTACTATCTTTTTGTTTCTATCTATGCCCACGTGTGTGGCTTTTTTAGAATAAAATGCTAAATAGTTTTCATGTGCGCGTAAAAAAAATCTCAGTTTATAAAAAATTCCAACAATTTGTTAGAAACGCTATATTAATATTTATAAAGAAAAACTAGCATGATTACTAATTTTTAATAGACTTTACTTTTTCAAACTTATTTTTCAGAAGGCTGCTGAGTCAGTTTTGAGAAAATAATTCCAGACTAAAAGTATATATTCCGTATGTAAAACACAGGCTTGTTTTTGTTTTTCGTTTATTTTGCTTTCGAGACTTAATTCCAGAGTTTAATTACTGTATTTAAGCAAACACACACACACTATTATAATTATTATAATGAATAGAGAAGTGAAACTTCGAATACTCAATCGGTAATGATAGCACAAATTGTCCTATGCGTACTATATATAAAAATTGATATAAAAAACCAAGTGTGTATCCTGCTTTTTTAGTTTTTGATGATGATATTACCAACTACTACAAATGAAAAAAATGTGGAACAGAAAATAAATGTCACTTGGAACTAGTTTCCAGTGTGCATACACACGCAAAACACACAAGAAAAAATAAATTGGTTGTGTTACTAAAATACGTATATAATTTCAGCACAATTTTTTTTTTACAAAACTTTAATTTTTTTGTTAAACTTCTTAAAAAAACATGCACGTAGAACAATGAACTTTGAATTTTTGTGCTTATGATTTCATGTACAACGACTGTGTAAAGCTTTTTATTTTTTAGTTGTCAATTGTCAAGTTAGTGATTCTTTTGTTAAAAAATGTATTATGAAAAAATATACACCCAACCTATTGTACAGTATCTAACGTATATAAAAGAATTTAGGGAGAACTGATTTACAGTTGACGCTTTTTTATATTCTTGTCAATTCTATCTGTACAATTTACTGTCTAACAAAATGAAAAAGAAAAAACGATACGATGATACATAATGCTGAAAAATCGTAAAGAAAAATCTATACTAAAAAACCAACAACTCTGCATATTATACTATTATTGTACTGTGTACTGTATAAAAAAATAATAATGTAATAATAACCAGGTAAAGAAAAATTGTATTATATTAATTATAATTTAACTATATATTATACCTAGTAATGATATTCATGTGAGATTGCTTACATTTACTTGCTGTGTCATTCACTATACATAAATATTATATATAATTGTTGTGTATAAGAAAAAAGCTTGCTAAAAACAACATTTTAGCATATTAAAATGATTATTGTCTACTTCTACAAACTACAACACACACATACACACACATACTATTACCTGTTTGATGACAAAATCAATCATTGCCAATATTTATTTTGTTCAGTTTACAATGAAAAAGAATCATAGGTTGATAGAAATATAGATCATATTAAAAATGTTGATAATTATGTTTTAAATAGAAATGTATTTATTTGTAACTTTCTCTCTCTCTCTTTAAAACAGTTTAAAAGGATTTTCAATAAGCTGAGCTTGATTTTAACAAAATTTGGATCGTAAGAAGCGCGCGTTAGTGTTTTATTTATTTAAAGTTATATAAAACAAAAACTACTATACTCTCAAGTTATGTTTTGTCACAAAAATAATGTGTGGGACTTTTCCCAGTTTTGGAAATTCTGGATAAAAATTCCTTCATTTTGAAAGAGTCTCGAGAGTTTAATCAATTATTTTAATGGATAGTATGGCATTT
This sequence comes from Entomobrya proxima, assembly GCA_029691765.1. Lineage (NCBI taxonomy): Eukaryota > Metazoa > Arthropoda > Collembola > Entomobryomorpha > Entomobryidae > Entomobrya > Entomobrya proxima. The sequence continues at coordinate 19,509,563 of CM056170.1, read as the reverse complement.
ATGAACATTCAGCATTTAATTGGGCTACTTGGCATCTCTCACATTTTCATTAAAAATTGGCATTGTCATCTCCTCATACTTCTCATATTTTTCAAGTGAACGATCGACCTTGACCGATTCTCATATCATATCACCAAAATGCGGTGGGGTAAATACAGCACCATGAACACATTTCCCCAGCACCATGAAAAATCATGTCCCCAGCACCACGGCTCCAGCACCACGGAAACATTTCTCCAGCACCATGAACACATTTCCCCAGCACCACGGTTCTAGCACCACGAAC
>CM056170.1:19449009-19509177 GCA_029691765.1 Entomobrya proxima | reverse complement strand
GACCACGAAAATCATTTCTCTAGCACCATGAACACGTTTATCCAGCACCACGGAGACATTTCCCCAGCACAATAAAAGAGCATGTTTCCAGCACCACGATTCCAGCACCACACAGCACCATGAAATATTAGATGGGTTACACAAGCAAGACACGCACACGCACAGCTAGTTTGACTAACCTATGTAAGTCGTTCTTGACAATTTAATTGTTTTAATTATTTAAAGTAAGGTTGTGTTAGGTTAGGTTAAAAGTTACCATAAAATTACAGACATCTAAAATTTCCATTCCAAGCCGCATTATTCAGGCCAAATAAATTTTTACATGTTTGAACATGCAATTATTTCAACACAAGCTAAATCCGCCTAGAATCCCCAAAATTCTAAATTGAATCCAAGTGAATTTAACCGGGTGTCCTCAAAATCTAAGCCCAAATCAAAGTCATGAAATAGTTAAACCAAAGTCAAATACCCAAAAAATACAACTTATGTCAAAATTGTCAAGAATCTTCAAAATTCTAAACACGAGTCGAAACCGCCAAAACTCATAAAAATCTAACCGTCAAAATTCCTCGCAAATCCAAACCCAAGTCAAAATCGCACAAAATCCTTGCAAATTCAAACCCAGGTCAAAATCACCCAAATTCCTCAAAAATCGAAACCCAAGTCCAAACCGCACAAATTACTCGCAAATTCAAACCCAAGTCAAAATCACCCAAATTTCTCGAAAATCTAAACCCATGTCAAAATCGCCCAAATTTCTCGCAAATTCAAACTTAAGTCAAAATTACCCAAACTCCTCGAAAATTCAAACCCAAGTCAAGCTTGCACAAATTCCTCGAAAATTCAAACCCAAGTCAAGATCGCACAAATTCCTCGCAAATCCAAACCCATGTCAAAATCGCCCAAATTTCTCGCAAATCCAAACCCATGTCAAAATCACCCAAATTCCTCGAAAATTCGAACCCAAGTCAAGATTGCACAAATTCCTCGAAAATTCATACCCAAGTCAAGATCGCACAAATTCCTCGCAAATCCAAACCCAAGTCAAAATCGTACAAATTCCTTGCAAATTCAAACGCAAGTCAAAATCACCCAAACAATCCAAACTCAAGTATACATCGTATAATCGTCAAGAATCCTCAAAAATTCAATCCACGTAAATATCGTCAAGATGCTTCAAAAATTCAACCCTAGTGAAAATCGCCAAAATCTTCAAAAAACTCAAGCGGAAAAGTCTACGGAATTCCAACCCCAAGTAAAAATCACAAAATCGTCAAGAATCCCCAAAAATTCAACACAAGTGACAAATGAACAACGTTCAAGTTATGGCTTACAACCGTGGTGCTGAAGAAATGTATTCATGGTGCTGGAGAAATGATTTTCGTGGTGCTAGAAACGTGGTGCTGGGGAAATGTGTTCATGGTGCTGGAGAAACGTGTTCATGGTGCTAGAGAAATGATTTGCGTGGTGCTAGAACCGTGGTGCTGGGGAAATGTTTCCATGGTGCTGGAACCGTGGTGCTGGAGAAATGATTTTTCATGGTGCTGGGGAAATGTGTCCCTGGTGCTGGGGTAACGGCACCCCAAAATGCATCATTTCTAACAAAAACAACCTGGAGAAGAGGAATACGTGCTTTACCGTACCACGCAAGATCATCTTTTTACCAAAAAAGGAACAAAAACACGTTTTTTACCTTTTTTCTACAAAAACAACTTTCCCTTTTCCATTTTTTGTACAAACAAAAACATTAAGGGTACCTGTGCCCTGTGTGCTCCCTTGTCATTCTCCTGTACTTTTCCAGAAAATCCTGCTCTTTATTCCCATGCTACCTATTACTTAGGTATAAAAATACCGTTTTATTTCTAGCTGAATAGCATCTCAAAATAACGGCTTTGTTCCTTTTTATGATAAAAAACCTACCCAAAACGTTTTCAAAAAATAGTGAGCAATGATGCTTGGCTTAACGTTAAGGGCTCAACTTCTGGAGAAGTATAAATAGCCTGTGAAAATCCGGTAACTAGCATCAGATCCTAAACCAAGCTTCCACAAGCAGTATCACATTTCCCCAAAAAACCGAATTCTTCTCAAAATCTTCAAAGCATCATCATGATGAAGCTCTTGGCTCTCTGTGTTCTCCTGCCTGCCGTTTTCTGCGCTCCAGCAGAAGAAAGTAAGTTTTTAAATTTTTTAAAAACCAATTTCTTTAAAAACTTAAAATTATAAACCAGTTTGTTTTTAAAGTGACACGTTTCTAAAATCCCTTCTTTTCTTGTCAATTTTTTTGTTTCCAGGACAAGGACTAGCTGCCACCGGTGCCACTGGGGTCAACTACGGCCAAACCAGCGTCGGCAACGAGACCCACGACAAGAAGAACTTTGGCCTGAACTTCAGCTCTGACAAGGGTGCATCCAACCAGTACAGCAACACCGGACTTCAAGCTGGAGCCTCTGGAGCTATTGCCCAAGGATATCCCTACCAAACTGGCTATGTTCCCTATTACCCCACTCACTATCCCCAGTATCCCGTCTACCCCGGTGGATATCCTCCAGTTTACCCTGGACAGGTTGTAGGAGCTGGAGCTGGTGTTCAAGTTCCCGGAGTTAGTGCTGGAGCCGTAGGAGGTGTTCAACCCAGCTATCTTCGCTACTAAGCAACAGAAAATCATCATCTTAACAACATGACCACCACTCTAACCAATCATTCTTAAAGTTTAATCATTTATTTAAATTTGTTGAAAATTTCTAAAGATTTTTCAGAGTTTCTAAAAAATTAAATAAAATTCTCTGCAAAATGCAAAACGTCAAGTCATTCCTGATTTTCTAAAAATTAGTATAGTCTCGCATTACCCCAGAACATCCATTCAGCATTCATGCGCTTGCTCATTTTTCATGCAAATTCTGCATCCCGGTGAAATTTTGCATAATTCTGCTCCAGATTTTGCGACGCTTAAAAAAAGGAGAATGGACTATTTTACCATCCACTTGCTGTTCATTTGTTGTTGAGGGCTTTTTTATGGAATATTTTCAAGGTTTCAGGCCATTCATCTTGCCTTTCTTCTTTTACTAGTAAATTAGCCGTTTAAATAATTAACTTGCCCTGATTTTCATAAGATAAGCCATTTAATTACCGGATTGTAAAAAATGATGAAGCGTGCTTTTGATTACAACGAAGTTAAGAAGTTGGTGGACCAGCGTTTGCTATTTTCCAATTTGGAGGAGTTTGAAATGGAGTTAAGGATAAGGAAACCGGAAGGTCAGACTAGTCCAAAAAGCTTGTCCTGGAAGGCTAAATTAAGCTGTGCAGAAGAGTCAATTGATCCAAAAGAAGCGGAGGAAGAGTTAAGTTTAATTGACGAATATTTAGTGGAGAAAGGTTTTCCCCTGACAACGGAGGAAGTGGTCACCCTGGAGGATTCGGGTTCGGAAGTTGAGATGGTCACCCTGGATGATTCAGATTTAGATGTTGACGTTGAGGACTTGGTGGATGCTGGGATTATTCCAGAAATGGATGAAGAGCTACGATTGCTATCACCCAGTACAATGGCCTACTTGGAGAAAAGGAATACACATGGTTATCAGGGAGTTGACGTAAGTGACGTTTGGAAACGGGATGATAACTTTGAGCAGTTGGAGGAGACGACCAAAACGCAGCCTTTAATTGTCTGTGCCTAGAACACACCAGTTTCCGGTAAGAAGTTTTTAGTTGTTAATTCTATTTCTTTATGGGTTTTATTGACCAGTGGTCATTTTTATTACAAAATTGATGATTTTGGTTGTGTAGTTAGTTTGCAGAAGAGTCCAGTCGAAACGGTCCAAGTGCAGAAAACTCCAGGTACTGACGAACGCCCAAGTTCTCCGTACACCATCAACAAGTGGATGGCGGACAAGGAAAAGGCGAAGGAGGAAGAGCGTCTGAGGCGACTTGAAAGAAAATTGGCAGCTTCTGTTCCGGCAAGTACCCCAAAGTCTGCACGAGACCTGGAAGTTAGGGTGACAAGATCACGGGTCACGATGGTGAAAGTAGGAAGGGATGAGGATGAAAATGAAGATAAAAGGAAGGTGGCCCTGGACAGTGTCCGGAAGAGGATAAAGTTTGATGAAAATAGCGAGGAGACTTCTACCTCATCGTCACCTCCAGAGGTAGCCAGTAAAGTTCAGGAGGAGGAGTACAGCTTGAGGAGCACCGACAGTTCCAGTACAAACGAAAGTAACGCCAAAGAAAATCATGAGGATGACATCCAGGAGGTGACCAAGGAAAACGGAAAGGATGACGAGGCTGACATCAAGGAGTTGACCAAAGAAAATGGAAAGCATGACGAGGAAGATGATCATAATTCGGAGAACATGGAGACGGTGGATCTGTTGGGAATCCTAGTTTCAAAAGGGTAACTCTTTAAAAAGCTACTAATTTTAAATTCCAAGTTTAATTGGCTTGCTAATTTTTATGCTTGATTTTCCCGTAGAGACAAGCAGATCGGTAATCATCGCTCGTCATCCCAAGAAATATTGTCTTCATCATCATCGCCCCTCAGACAGAAACAGATAACTGTTCCACTCCGCACTCCCTCCAAACGCAAATCAGCTCAAATTGCTACCCTTCTACTGTCGTCATCCAAAAAGAGCAAGACTCGAGACAACCGCCCAAGAATCTAACGCTCCAAAACGGAAGGGACAAGGTCGTCCAAGGAAAATATGAAAACACGAAATGAATTCTATCAAAAATGTCATCAGAGTTTTGTAGTTTGACTTTGTAAATTATTCGCAAAATTGTAACAAAATTATTCGTTTTAAATGATTTATTTCTTTCGATAAGTTATCGACGATAACTCGCTTTTAAATTTCGAGATGTTTATTTAATGACTTTGTAATTTGAGGTGTATGATATTAATTGGTGCTTTAAATTTTAAGTTTGTAAAGATATCTTTTGCTTTAATATTCTGTTAAACCTAAAAAACCCAAAAATGTAAAATTAATAAAAAATAAACTAGTTAGATAATTATAATTAAAATTTTAATCATTAATCATTATTCGTTTTCATTAAAATGGCATCATGGTCAATTATGATAAGCGCAGCGTCCAGCGAAACAAAGACTGGTCACCTGCTTTAAAGCGCAAGCGCTTTAGCTTCACAGCTGGCACAACAAAACTCAGCTGCTTGTCACTTGCACGACGACACCATTTGGACAAGTGGTCCACTTTTTTTATTTTTTTCGGGGTAAATTATGGACATGGCCGAGGATGGGGATCAAGATAGCTTGTTGTGGTCATCGGATGACACCAAGAGCAATGACCTGAGCATTGTGACCACGACCACGGACCTTGAGGAAAATTACTTTGCCAGTCCAATCGTAAGTTTGGAAGTCAAGTCAAGTCATGTCAATGGTCAAGATTCTAATTTTTGTGACTATTTTGTGACAGGGGGATTGCTCCTTGCAATCCGTAGAAGCCATCGAAGACGCCATTCGTCACGTGCGTCGCCTTATCCTAGACACCGAAGGCATATCCGACGAAAGACTCAAGCTAGTTCGTCAACTTATCGAACTCCGCATCCGCCTCGAGGAGCTCAAGGACGTTCACAATGAAACCAATCTTAGTTTCGGTTCCGACGACGAGCTGCGTATTGTCAACGGACACAACTTTATCCTTCAAAATGTGGGCGGTGTTTCAGGCCTTATTTCCGGTTTTGTTGGTGGAGGTAGCTGTAGCACTCCGTCAACACCCACACCTTCCACAACACTTGCCAAAGGCTCAATTGACGGTTGTAATCGGTGCGGAGGACGAATCTGGTCACTGCTTCAAAACTGGTACCGCTGCAAAGGCTGTTATTACCAGGCTCATCAAAAGTGCCTTAATAATGTAATTCGCAGTTGTCCTGCCAACCTGATCAGTAGCGAGATGCAGTACATTAGTCAAATTTGTCCGGAAGTGGGTCTACCTTCGCAGAATTATAAATGTGAAGAGTGCAAGACGCATTTTACCTTAAGTAAGTTCCAAAAGTTTCTACAGTTTCCTAAAAATCATCAGAAAATCTTATCATTTTTTTGAATTTTCTTAAGAAAACTGTTGGATGGAACCCCGTCGCTGTGACTACAACGGGAAGTACTACTGTCCCCAGTGCCACCAAAATCTGGGCATGCCCATCCCCGCCAGAATATTCCACAATTGGGACTTTGAAGAAAGGAAAGTTAGTGAAGCCTCGCGTCAGTTTCTGAGCTTGATGCTACGCAAGCCAAATATTCATTTGGAGGAAATTAACTCCAAGTTGTTTACTTTTGTGGAGGATCTAAATGCTGTCAAGGTACAAACTTACAAAAATCTTCCAAAATCCTTCTTAAAAGTCCCTAATTTTCCTTTCTTTTTCTTTTAGAGAATCCGCCAAGAAATAATTATAATGAAAGACTACTTCCGCACCTGTCGCGAGGCTAATAACCAGAAGCTTTTATGGAAACTGGAGGAAAAGCAACATTTTGTGGAAAACGCTCACATGTACAGTCTCCAGGATCTACTGGACGTACACAACGGTAGCCTGTTGCCTTATCTGCAAAAGATTCACCAAGAATTCCTAGCTCACATTAAAGGAAATCCCGAAGATGCTACTAGTTCTGGGGTAAACCTAACTTCCTGTGAAATCTGCCAAGGGAAAGGATTCATTTGCGAAATTTGTGAAAATGAAAATGTCATTTTTCCCTTTGACACGGCCATTCACCAGTGTCCAGAGTGCTTTGCAGTGTTTCATAATATCTGCTTTGCCAAAAGAGATTGCTGTCCAAAATGCGTTCGTCTTTCAAAACGGGAAATTCCAAAATAAAAAGTCATATTCTTCAGAAAAAAATTTACATTTTTCTACAAAACTTATTTTTTATTTTATTTTTTTCCGTCATCTGAATAATAAATGCTTAATGTACTTATAATCTGTAAAATAAATCCTTTTTCAAGTCTAAACATATTATAAAAGTTTTTGATAATTAACTATTTAATCCCGAGACCTTCCCCGACGTCTACCCTCATCTTGTACCACTTCCCTTTGCCTCCTATCGTCCTTGGAACGCTTACTTTCATACTTGTCATCTCGACTGCGGCTCCTTTCCCTCTTTCTTCTTTCCTTTCTCTCCTCGTAAGAGTCATCACGTCGTCTTCGCCTTTCCCTACTTTCCCGGGAACTATCTCTGACGGCCCTGCGCTCTTCTGGGGATCTGCGGGAGCGTTCTCGTCTCTCGTATTTTTCCCTGCTAACTGATCTCGATCTCTCCCTAATCCTCGGCTTTTCATAATCCCGACTTACGGAGCGTGAACGTTCGCGATGATCTTGTCTAACCCGACCAGTAACTACTGCTGCGGCTACAACTTTACGATTATCTTGCTGCTGTTCTGTAGAAGGAAGAATCATGCGGGCAGGTTCTGCTGCAACTTTCCCTGCTTCTTTTTTCTTCTTGCTGCTTTTGCTTTGCTTTTCGTCCTCGTCCTCACTGGAGCTAGAACTGCTGCTGGAATCTGAACTTCCCGAACCTGAAGATGATCCTGAGGAGCTTCCCGAACTTGATGAGCTGGAAGAAGAGCTAGATGGGCTGCGTTTCTTGTCCTTTTTCTTACTTTCCTTTTTGCTCAGCTCCTTTACCTTTTCAGGTGGATCTTCCCTAGAGCCTCGGTTAGCTCTCCTTTTTTCCCTTTCAAACTCATCCTTTCTACTTCTCCTTCTTTCCTCACTTTTCTCCCTGTGTCGTCTTCTACTGCTCTGCAGTCTTTCTTCTAGCTCTCTCTGTTCCAACTCCCGTCTTCTGTTTTCCTCCAACATGGCTTGATGTTCAGCTTCCTTTCTTCGTTTCTCCTCTAAAATGGCCTGTTCTCTTTCCCGTTGCTCCCTTTCCCTTCGTCGATTCTCCTCTAAAATAGCTTGTCTCACGCGTTCTGCTTCAGCCTCCTCCTCAGCTCGTTTTCTAGCTGCTTCGGCAGCAGCCGCAAAAGCAGCTTCTTCCGCTGCCCTTCTTTCCCTTTCCAAACTTCTACTGCTTCTTCGATCCTTCCTTCTTTTTCTGCTGCGATCACGATCATCCTCTTCATCCTCCTCACGTCTGCCCTTTTTCTTTTCCTTTCTTCCCCTTCTTTCATCCTCATCCCCATCACTTCCTGATCTTGACCTGGATCGCCTTCGTTCCTTCTTTCCACTTTTCCTTCGTCCTTCCTCCTCAAAATCCTCCGTATCCCTTCTTCCCTTCTTCTTCTCTTTTCTGCTCCTTTCCCCACTTCGACTTCTACTTCGTCTAGAAGTTGACGACGTCACAACCGGAGGAGGTGACGAACCACCTCGATCTCGCCTTCTCCCTCTATCTTCATCTGAGGCTACGTCCCAATATCTACCCACCCGCACTTCATCCTCATCTGCCCTCCTTCTTTCTCGTCTATCGTCATCCTCTTCATCACGTCGCCTTTCCCTTCTTGGACCATCATCCTCATAATTTCTTCGCCTGTCTCCTCTTTCCTCCTCTCCATAATACCTTTGCAGCTCTCTATGCCTTTCTGCGCGATCCCTACTTCTTGATTCTAGCTCTTCTCTGTTCACCTCTCTATTTCTGTTCTCGTCACCACGACCCACATCATCCCCGCGTCTTCCTCTTTCCTTTTCAGCGTGCTTTTTGCGTGGCGAGCGACTATCTTTTCGCTTATCTTCCTTTTTGCTACTTTCACTCTCTTTTCTTCGGCGACCGTCCTTCTCGTCCTTTTTACTGCGCTTATCCTTACGATCCGCTTCGCGTCTAGGACTTCGACTGCGACTACTCCGTTTGCCTTTTCCACTCTTGTCAGCTTTCACAGCATCCTTGCCTTTCTTCTTGCTGGAAGAGGATGACGAAGTGGCTTTGGCTAACTTTTTCTTCTTTCGTTTGCCATCATCATCAGAATCTGAAGAGGATGAGTCGGATGACGAGCCCGATGAGGAGTCAGAGGAAGACGAGCCAGAAGATGAGTCCTGAACGTAATTGAAAAAGTACTTTTAAACCAAACTACTTCACGTTTTAGTTAATTTACAAAATTCTTTATTATCAATAGCAAGCAATTAACAACTTTAATAAATAAATTAGCTATTTATCTAGTTATCTACTTTATTAATATTTAATTTTAACTACTAAAGCTTTATTTTATAGCAGCAGCAATATATCTAGCCAAAACAGCATTAGAAATTTACCGAAGAGTCTGACGAAGAACTAGAGCTATCCGAGCTAGAACTAGAACTGGAAGAGCCATCATCATCATCCGCCTTTGGGGATTCCGCAATGACAGGAGCAATCACTGCCGTGGGTTTAGGCTGCTTCTTCAAAAACTCTCGGAGATCATCACTAAAAGCCAAAAATTACTCAAATTATAAACTTTCTATACAAAATTATACAAAATTCTTAGTTTTTAAAACTTATTTTATGCCTACGTTAACCCTCCCAAGCCAATGGAAGTAAAAAAGTTAATCGAAAATCTGGTATTTTTCGGATGGTCCCTAGGAAACAATCCTTCAAAATGTTGTACAAGCGTAGGATCCTAGAAACCAAAAAATCATAACTTTTAACAAACTTTCTCAACACAAAACTTAAAACAAAATCGCCTTAGCTTCTTATTCTTATTAACCTGCAGTCTTTGATTGAATTTCTGAAGCCCCATAAACTCGCTCAGTTCCTGCATCAAAATCTTAATAAAGATCCTACTGCTGCTTGTAGTCTCATCCTCCGTTAACTTAATATGTTCCAACACCGTCCAGCTAATAGCATCCGTGTACAACAAGTGGGCAAAGAATTTAGCCACATTTCTCAACTTGTTGGTATCCAATCTATGAACCGTGTCATAAGTGTCCTTGAAAATTTGCTGAAAGGGCTCAATGTACTTTCTTCCCTGATTCAAGTTACAAAAGCGTTGGGCCAACAAGCCAAAGAACTTTTCGTAGGTACGCTGCTGCGCACAACAGTCCAGTATCATGTGACATAACTCCACTTCCTGACCTTCCTTCATATTCAGCTTGAGTATTTTGTGACAGCATTCCTCAAAGTCTAAACTGGACTGGATTGTCAAATAAATGGTTCTTCTTAAGGCCAACATGTTGGTCTCCGTTTTGTCAATAATGGCGTTTTTAGCTTCTTCGTCCTCTTCCTCTTCTTCCTCGTCATCCTCATCCTCACCATCTTCCCCACTGCCTTCTTCACTCTCGTCCAGAATCTCTTTGCGAAGGGTGGCATACTTGTCCTCGTTCAGGATAAACTCTTCATCCACCTTGAACACATCTAGAACCAAAAAATCCCCAAAATTAGATTTACTTTCTATTAACCATCCACTTTTCCTCAATTTTTGCCACTTACTCAAGATATCCTGCCCCTCCGTAACTTCATCAAGGGTCAACAAGTGCGTAAACTGATCCTCTTCCTCCACCAAATCCAGCTCTTCCGGCAGCGTTGGAAAATCCTTAAACTTGTCCTTTCTCACTTGAAACATCACCTCGATCATGTACTGCACCCTTTTATCCAACTGCCCTTCATGCAGCACATGTCTCAACCTTTCAAAAATGGCATGACTTCCCCTCGGACTCACTTCCTCCAACCTAGCTCCCACCTCCTTCAAAAAAGCCACCGCCACCTCCACACTATCCTCCGTCGGATGTTCCAGCAACAAAGTTAAAATCTCCAAGCCCAACACCTCATGAGCCACCTGCTGATTCACCAAATGCGCAATAAACCTTGCCGCAGATAAGCAAGTAGGCTTATCATTCCGCTTGTAACCCCGTCTAAACTGAATCACCAACCGCTTCAGCAGCAACTCCCCAATATTAGGAAACTTTGAGTTGATAACCGCCACCAGAGCAGCGTACACATTGGTAAAGGTCTGGCTAGCGCTTTGGGCTTGCATAATGCTCCTGCAGAGTAGACCCCTTCCCCTTATCAAATTCTGCTTGATAAGCTCCCTCACAATGGTGGTCAAGTTGCTAGTGTTCACTTTGTTAATCAGCCCATTAATCGACTTCTTCAACTGCTCCCAAGCCAGTCGCTGGTATTCCGCACTGCTTTTGTCCTGAATGTCCTTCTGCATCATCCTCAGTTTTGCGGGGGGAATATAAGCACCCCCCGTGCGAGTGGTCAAGACATCCGGCTCCTTTCTTTTGGTCGTCACCTCCTTCTTGTCCCTTTCGTCATCCCTGTCCCTGTCCCTTCGCTTTCTGCTCTCCTTCTCTGAACCCCGACCCTCGGGCTCCTTCCTTTTTCTACTCTCCGATTCCGGCATTTTTTTTCTAGTTTTTTTTAAACACTTAAAAATTTACTAAACTAACTGTCTATTTAACTAAAAAACTTAAATAATTTAACTATTCTAACAGCTTTAATCACAATTAAATTTAATGAAATGGCAGCCGTCGCAGGTCAGGCGTCTGGTCTCGGGAACATCTGCGACGTTTCTGAAGGCTAGCCAAACAAGCTATTCCGCAACAGACGATTTTTCAAGCTGAGCCTGCTCCCGCCCACTTTTTGGGACAGCTGCCTAAACTCTATGCCTTTTGTAATGCGTGCTTAGCCATCCTTCTTTGTTCTCCAAGCCTAATGGGGCATTATGAAAAATAAACCTTTTGTTAAACTTTTAATTATTCTTCAAAATAGTTTATTAATTAACAATTATAATCAATTAAACCACAAAAATGTACCTTTTTTAGCATGTACAACAAGGTAATAGTTTAATATCACATTTTATTTAATATTTTTCTTCTTAAAAATTACAACAACAATTAATTAAACCTTGAGAGTTTTAAGCTGCCACAAACACAAACTACAATTAACAATTAAATTAGTACTTTAACAAGTAATTTAATAAACTACAACAAAATTATTTTATAAAACACTGAGACTTGAGACGGGCACATTTAAACACGGTGGTATACAAAAAAAATTATCTAAAACTTAATTGATAGTCTACTAATTTATCAAGAAGGTATAGCTAACAACACACAATAACAAATTGGCAGTTTAAATCGTTTAAATAAATGCTACAGCTTTAAATACAGTCTTTAGGGCTTATAATGAGAGCCCTCTCTTATCTTTTTGTAATGGTCAACAACGGGAAACTATACAGACTAAAATGACTAACATTTTCTTTAATTATGGGACAGTGGATCAAGAAAACTTTAAAATAATTATAAAATGGGTTTTTAAAAACTATTATTTTCTGGTTGGACTCCCAAAGAATCCCGTGTCTTGAGTAGAGTACAATCTTAGAGGAGATTGCGGACTATCTCCTGAACTTCCTGCGGCGAATGAACTGTCTCTTGGCGAAGTAGTAAAGCTGTTTCCCGAGCTGGGTGGAGTGGGAGCGTATCTGTGAGGTGTACCGTGGAATTGGGGATTTGTTACAAAAACGGCAGTATTTGTGGTAGTGCCTGTGCCAGATTTTTTCAGGTAAAGTTGTCGATATCCAATGGCAACTGCTACAAGACTGATGAGTATGCAGGTGGGCACCATAATCAAAATGTAGAGAGTATTTCCCACGTACAGAATGTAGCCAATGATTCCTTCGTATTCTTCTTTTCCTGGGAATCCACTGTCGATTCGGATTTTCACTGGGATTTCCAAAGTTTGTTGTGTATTTCCGGAAACCACTCGCACACTAAGGCGCTCATCCGTACTTAATCCAGAAGTCCAGAACTTGTTTCTGATGCGTACACGGTAGCTAATAGTATCCGAGTTGTCTCCAGCATTGGGTTGTACATCTTGGAACTGCTTATGCTTGTTGGGTTCTCTGAGAGGAGATCTTACGTCCAAATATTCTTCATTGCTAGGAATTACAGATAAATCGTGGAGAACGCTTTTTAATCCGGTGATAATCACACTGCCTGAGTGAGAATCCGTTGTAAGGATAAGGTCGGGTGTGTGAAGGTACAAGGCAGGGGCAAACTTGAAGCTTAGCAGAGGTTGCTGACCAGCTCCTGAAAATAAATCATGACGAAAAATTAATTAACTATTTAAAATTCTACTTTTTAGTGGTTTAATTGCTTTACTTACTTGCACTGGAAACCTTCAGATGTTGATCCAGCGCGTCGTCATTCAACCTCGCCACCAAGTTCAACTTTGAATTGATCACACTAGCTTGCGCCAACACCTCCGGATTAGTACTCGGCTTAATCCTACACGCAAACCGGCTCTGTTTAGCCAAAAACACAGGTTGAACCTCAAACAAGTCACTAATCTTCATTCTAACGTCCACAGAGTCGAAACTCAGCTCACAGGAGAATGGTGCAGGGAAGCTATTCGCTGTTAAAAGTTGCTCCGAGCAATTGGTCCCAATAACATTGCCACCTTGGTCGTCAATCATTAAAGGAATGTCGTACTTAATGTCTCTCGTGCTATTATTCGTAATCAACGCTGGCACTAGCGTCTTGTAAAACTGAATCTTTCCTGCTCCATGCACGTAAATGTTTTGACTTTGCAACGCCACGTTGCCAATGCTGTAGCTAACCACCACATTTCCCGGAGCAAGAGCCACTGCTACTCCAGTACCCGGATCAATTCTCAAATTTTTACTTGGGCTAGCACTCCATTTTCCTTGACTATCCTGACTTGACATGGCACGCAATCCGCAACTGAAGCAAACCACATCCCCAATGTTCAGCGTGTTCATTGGCAGCGTTGGTTCAATAGCTTCTCCCACACTAATAATCAGGTAGTCCATCAAACTGGTACTGGATTCATCATAAATTTTCACCGAAACTCGGTCTTCAATTAAAGTAGACATTTTGTAAGTATGATTAGTAGCCTCTCCATCAATCTGCATGGCGTCGATTCTACTAGCTCTAGCTTTTGTTAAGCTGCTCACACTATCAAACTTTCTTCCGGTGTTGTCATGATAACTGGTTACAATTGTTATGGGAATTCCTCGCGGAAGAACAGATAACTGTTTGTTCTGCAAACTTACGGGAAGACTTGGAGTGACCATAATGTAGCTAATACGCTTTACTTCCACGATTACCGTGCGACTTTGTACAAGGCCAAAGTTTTCCACTGCTGTGATTAAAATCACTGCTTGGCCAATCAAGTCGTTTGAGCGTACAACACCGTTTCCATCCACACTTATGACTGATCTTTCCTTTTCCGCTGTTTTTGTTTCTTTACTGCACTGAATTGTGTAGGTGACTAGAGCATCACTGTCCTTGTTCGTTTTCAGGCTGACTTCTGAATTGGGTGTGATTAAAATAGACGGACTGTTCTGTGGATAGTTCAGCAGCATAATTTGGTCCACCACGGAAATGTCCACTTCCGCAACAAACTTTTTCTTTTGGTAGACTGCCGTAACTTTCACCGTCGTTGTGCCTGGTCTTTTGGCGTGAAATTGAAGTTGAGCTTGGTCACCGGAAGGAGGAGTATACCCATTTTGTTGAAAGGGTTGAACCAACTCTCCGCACTCTTTGTTGCTCAAACTCCACTCAAAGTTTATAATAGGTAGGCTTCCTCCCAGCAGCAGGGCAGTTTCTATTTCCGCCGCATTATCCGACACTCCCACAATTCTCAGTGGCATTTTCTCATTGCTTAGAATGTGCGTTAAGGGACTTACAATCCGAATAGCTTTTAAGTTGACCACCTCAACTTGAACATGATCCTCGCTAAATACCTTGCCCGTGCTGGTATCCACCGCTTTTCCATGAACATTAGTTTTTCCCACAATTTTTCCCGTAATCAGTCCACTGCTGCTTACCAAAATGCTATCACTGCTATCCATGCTATACTGGATTTGGCTATTGGTTTGTGGTCCTCCGTAACTAGTTATTTGGTACACGGAGCCCACCAGCATGATCATTTTCTCAGGACTGAGCTTGAGTGGAGGAAAGACGGAAATTGTTTTGGGAATTGATTTGATACTTCCCACACCCATAACTTCATCATGGCCTTCGGCACTAAATGCTATTGTGGTTTCTCCTAAAGACTTGCCCTTTACTCTGTAGCGGAGAAAGCTTCCTGTGGGCAAGCCCATTTGCTGAATTGAAAGCACGTCGGATTTTGGTGCTTGAAGTTGCAGCTTTACTAGAGATAGCATTTCCTGAGAGAGAATGTTATTCGCGTAGTCATAAATGCTAACTTGCATTATGGCGTCGTCACCCAGTTGGATTTCCTCTGCAACGTCGACTTTTATGTAGCCTACGCCATTGACGTCCACGGAGACTTCAGCATCCTTTTTGGAAGTGATGCAGAGATCGCGCACGCGGATTCGGACACTGCCTTGCGCTAAGGGTTGAACCTCCAAGGTTTTATTGGCTTCGTGGTACTTCACGTCCACAACGGAACTGCCGCCGGTGTCAACTTCAAAGTGGCCCGAGCCGTCGATGATCCTAACAGTAGCCTGTACAAAAAATAAATTGGATTAGAATTTTATAAAACTTGAGGTTAGATAACCCAAAAAGCAAAAATTTACAAGCAAAGCCCCTGACGTGTTGCTAGCCCCGTCACCTAAAAATGAATTTTTAAAAAGTACCTTCAATCGTGGAACTAAGATGACCGGTTGCAAAAAGATTTTAAAGGTTTATGCAAGATGATAAAGTAAAATTATGACATAAATTGTATGAACAAGCTATTATGGTGAACATGCTTTATTTTTTTTGTAAAAAAACACCCCTCAGCGTTTTAAAAATGTAAATTGTAAAATAAATATAGAGAGAAATAAGATAAGATGCGGTCATCATCAATCAAGATGTGGTGAACAAATCTTGTGCTTATTTTTACTGGCCACAAGGCTATGATTGAACTGGTGAAGCCGTGCTTGAATCTTCAGCCTCCTGTCGTGCATGCAAATAAATTATGTGGAAAACTTTGATAAATGCTCAGGCACATAGACAAAAAATGCACAAAAACAGGTAACTACACAAAAGATTAGAATTAGAATGCAAGGTGGTTACTAAAGCTTAGCAAATGAAGAATAAAGTACAAACCTTGGCAGATGGATGATTAAAAACGTTAATTGTGGTAGGATCTACGGACACATCCGCTACTAGTTGAAGATCCATAGAATGTTGAAGCTCGTTTTCTTCTTCGTATTGCGGGCTGAGTTTCCTCGCACGGATGGAAAATGTTCTTAAGGTTTCTTCTCGATAGCCCTTGACTTCTGCGGTGATTTCGACATTGCCTGACTTTTCTCGGGGAATGATGGTTTGATAGCCTGTAAAAGAAAATGAAAATTTTTAAGCACATTTTTTCATTTAAAGTTTTTTAAGAAGAAGACAAACTTACTTTTTCCGGGAACAATGTATCCCAAATCATGTCGAATCTGCTGCGTCGTCACATACTTCAAATTAGTAAAGCTAACCAAATCCGGTGTTCCACTCCATTCAATCTGCAGACTGGAAATGTTATCAAACTTCTTTCCATTTCCATCCTTGACAATCACGGAGACCAAAGTGTTTTCATAATTTGGCACTGCTACGCGTACAACCTGAGCTGCACTTGCATCATTGGGGCACTTTGATTTTAACGGAGTTTCCACTTTAAAGTACATTGTGCTGGGCTCTGCGCAAATCACTTGAACAACAGCTACTCTCACCACCGCATTCTCTGTTGCTGAAGCCTTTGTGTTTCCAATGCTAAACGCAGCATCCGTTGTTCCAATTTCCTTGCAGGTGACCTCATAAACGTACAAGTCATCTTTGGCTCCTTCATCCAGCTTGACTTCCTTTTGTAGGGCTACCGTTTCATTAACAATTTGCAGTTTTCTTACAAACCCCGCATGTTTTTCCAATAAAGGACGTGGTCCTCCGTGGAATACCACTTGTCTACTGCTTCCTACAGCTAGTACGGTTACTTTACTTGTGGGCTCTAGAACTTCCAATGGCTTGAAAGTGGAAACGGTAACAGAGTCTTCAAAGCTTAAACCCTTAACGGAATACTTCACGTTGACCAAGCTGCTGCCCAAAGTTTTCCCCACAATTGGAAGGACCACACAAGCCGGCTTCATGTGAGGATAGTGTGTTACCGCATCGTATTCAAAATTTGGATCTAGTACTTCCACTTGAAATGGAAGTTTTCCACAACTTGAGTAGGCCACACGAGTCTTGTTGGGATCCTTGGGTCTCACAGTGTAAAACGCAAGAGGTACTTGAATCGCTGTTCCCACCTCGGCTTCCACAATATGCGGAATGATTTCCATTCCTGTGGGTGGTAAAATGTGCACTCTAGCATGTCCTTTGATGTTCAGGTTGGCTGAAGCGGCTACGGTTACGTTTGCACTACCAAACCAAACCGTTTTCCCAGTTCCTCCTTGAGTCACAGTAACTACTGAGCTGTTTGTTGTGCTCCAGACAAAGCTTCCAGTGCCTCCGGAAGGATTCCATTTTAGTTCGTACTTTGGTTGAACAGTGGGATCCCAAGGAAGAACCGTTTCCTTTGGATTAATAGCTATGCTTTGAATGATTTCCATGTCGGCTTTTACTCGGGGTCGACCAACAGGCTCTACTTCTTCTCCGTCGGCGAGAGTGATTTTCTTCAAAATGGCTTTGACAAAGGAAGGACCCTTTCGGATGGGTACGCCATAGTGGTAGGTTCCGTTGGGGGAACTGTAATCAACGCGGAAGAACATGGGATCGAAAGTGGTTTCCACAAAGACGTTCTACAGAAGAAAAAAAACATCAAAATTATTAAAAATCTTTCTAAAACAATGATAACTTTAAAGTGCACAAAGCCAACTTACATCTCCCACAGTTATTTTCTGATTTTCCGCATCAAATATCTCCACTTGAATTTCATACGGTTGATTAATCACCAGCGCCCAGTTTCTATAAGGTAGTACGTGAATACTCAAAAACTTGGGTTCTCTAACATAAATCCTTGACGTTAGTGATTCCGGCTGTTCATCCTCCAATCCTCCGGCACAGTTCCTATCCTTCACCACAATCTTCGTTTCTCCATAAGTCAACGCCTTAATTTCGGATGTCAACCCGTTGTACTCAATCACGCTGGTGTTGCTAACCTCAAACTCATAAACATTTGAAGGCAGTTTAATATCCACCTTTTGTCCATACTTGATCTGAATCAACTTGAGAGGAATTAGCGTTCCAGGAACGACAAACGCTTCATGCGGATCCAGTAGCAAGTTTGCAACCACCACAATCCTTATCCGGTGATCAATGTGACGATACAAAGGGTCATTAATCCGCGCTACAACCACCGCCGAGCCCGTTTCAATCCCTTCCACTAACACAGTATCTCCCTGTTGTCTTTTCGCTTCCAAAGCACCTACTCCAGGTGGTGCCTTATAACTTGACTCCGAAAATGGAGTGAACCTCACAATACTCTGAGGATCCACCATGGTACTACTTTCCTTGTAACTTTCCAAAGCCCAGATTACCGGCACTCCATCCAAAGTGCTAAACTCGTTATCTTTACTGCCATAAGCTTGAATGTGAAATTGAGTAGGAGCCTCCTCCAAATGCAGCTCCTTTGTCGTTGTTCGAATAAAGATGGAGGCAATCTTGTCAATGATCACGTCACAGCGTACCACCTCCTTGGTTCCTACATCTTCAGCGTAGACTATGGCACTAGCAGGACAGCACGATGACCTTGGCACGGTACTAATAACCGCTTTGTCAGAACACGGAGCACCGTTAAAGTCCGTGGGACCCTCAAAGTCATTGTCAGAGCTTAAACCTTCCGTGGTTATCGTAATCAGGTCAGGTCGGGAAGACGTCCTATACAAAACCAACCAAAAACAGATAACCCATTAATTAACATTTCCATTCATCTAAAAACCTTATCAATTCCACTTACCATCGATAACACCCCGGCGTTTCCACTTGAAGGGTAAAATTCACACTCAGGTTATCAAAGTAGGGCATCCTCACCCTGGGCACGTTCAGCTTCACATGACACTCTCCCAAGTGCCCCCCTAACAGCAGGGCAATCAACCCCACCACAAAAATCCCTGCCATTCTTCAGGCACTCTAAAATATCCTCCAAGCGCTTACACGCTTTAAAAAACGCTCACAGCGTTCACAACTAATTTATTATTAAACTTTCCTTATAAACTAAACTATCTAACCAAACCCATAATTAAAAAGTATTTAAAAAATAACTAAAAATCTAGCTCAAAAGCTCAACAGCAAGCTGTGGTTAATCTACTTCACATTTTTGCAAAAATGTCCGAAAAATCCTCCCAAAAAATCTAACTGCACTTTAGTGTCAGGTTTCAAAAACCGGTTTTTTGGCAAGTTCCTGTTATAAGCTGGTGGTCCACACACCAAAAGTCCCAAGTCATTTGTTCGTCGCTGACGATCGTCGCTCTTCTGTGCAATGAACTTGCACACAAAACCGCCTGACTTGATTTTCAATGGCTGGTGCTTTAAAGCAGAAAAATGTATGCATTCGTCCAGAGCCATAGAGTGAAGCTTGAAGCTGTGTAAGCTGAGCATAAACATTGGGGCAAGGTGAGACGCAGGAAATGAACACGCACTTTGTTCACTTTTGGAGCGGCGGGAACCAAGCTTTTTGGCTGGATTGAACTTGTTTCGGCTGCTGTTTTGGTCAACTTGGACAGTTGCGAGCTGCTTATGAAAATCGGTGAAAAGTTAATTATTTTCGGAGAAAGTTAATTTTAGTTAATTGTTGAGTTAATTTAGAGTGATAGGCTTGTAAAGCGGGTTTTTTTGTGGGGAGGGGGTCATTTTTGGGGGAAATGGAGTAGTTGGGAGGTTGATGGGAGAGAAAGACGCAAGTTTGGTGACGACTTGAGTGATTATTTTGACGAGGGAAAGGTGAGTGGTGAGTTAATTAAGTGGATAGTTAGTTAATTGGATTAATTAGGAGATTAATTGGTTGGGGATTTTGTAGTGACTTTTTTAAGGACAATGGCGTCTTCGATGGTTATCCGGAGCTGGATGAAGGACCGGGAGGAAGCTGACAAGGAAAGGATGTCCAGGGACACCTTGCCGATTGAAAAGTGTTTGGATTGCATTAAGGGACATTTTGACTGCAGCATTTGGTAGGTGGATTGAAGATAAGTAGTTAAAGATGTGGTTTTAAGGTGTTAATGTGGTATGGTTTGTTTTTTAGTCGGGAGCCCCTTGACAAGCCAATTCAGACCCAGTGTGGTCACGTATTCTGCGCTGCGTGCTTGAATGATCTGTGTAGCAAGCCAAAGGCTAGTTGTCCGCTGTGCAAGAAACCGATAAGCAATCGGAGCCTGGTTTCCAGAGAGGATATTGGGGAGATGGTGGGAGTGATGACTAATCTGCAGCAGGTGTTTGCCACGGAGTTGGAAAGATTCTTTCAGTTGAAGGAGAAGAAGGATAGGAAGCGAAGAAGTAGGAGTACAACTCCATCCAGGACAGTAGTGTCATCGTCAAAAAGATTGGCGATTATGGAGAAAGATCAGGATGAAGATGCAGACGACGCTGGAGAAGTTTCAGTGACGGTGGTCAAGGAAGATTCCCGGGGAAATGGAAAGGAAAAGGGCTCTGAGTCGCCCAAACCAAGTACGAGTAAAGGAAGGAGAGATAGTGTGAAGGCCAAGAATGCGGATGATGGCTTGATTGATATTGAAGATTTGATATCACCGGAAAGGAAGGAAGAGCTGTCAGCGAAACGAAAAAGTCAGACAGGAAGTAAGGAAGTTGTTCCTTATTCCAAGGCTGAAGTAGGAGAGCAGTTAATGAAGCAAAATTACTGCATCGTGTCAGCTGGTGTGATTCCAGAGCCTTTAGACTTGTCAACTGGTTCTGGTCGTAGGAAGGCTACTGAGTTTGAATACAAACCTGTAGAACATGCTATTCGGTTTGTAACTCCCTTGGATCTTTCCATGAAGAAGGAAAAGCGAAAGTTTGAGGAGATGGAGGAGACTTCCACGAAGAAAGGTGAACAAAGAAGTGTCCTTGCCTCCTCCAAACCAAGTCACGTTTCCGCTTCTCCTCAGCGAAAAAAGGGAAAGTTTAGTGATTACCAGGAAGACAAAAAGAAGGGTCAAACTGAGCAGTTTCCCGGCATCTCACAGGAGGATGACGATTGGGTTTTTCGGCAAGTGAGCACGATGCCTGAAAACAGTGGAAAACCAAGATCAGGAGGAAAGGCTGGAAA
This sequence comes from Entomobrya proxima, assembly GCA_029691765.1. Classification (NCBI taxonomy): domain Eukaryota; kingdom Metazoa; phylum Arthropoda; class Collembola; order Entomobryomorpha; family Entomobryidae; genus Entomobrya; species Entomobrya proxima. The sequence goes on along the minus strand of CM056170.1, from coordinate 19,488,125 downwards.
AGGAAAGTTAGCAGCGGTGAAAAAGTCTGCACCAAAAACAAAAGAACCAGCGTCCAAACCGGAGGAGAATGATGAAGATGACGACTTCCTTATGGACATTGCTGAAGAATATAGTGGAAAGCGGAAGAGGGGACACGGTAAACAAAAATCAAGATCATCTTCAAAAGAGTCAGCCGCATCCAACTCCAACAAGTTGGAGAATGACAAAGATGACAAATTGGACAGTGCAGAGGAGTTTAGTGGAAAACGGAAGAGGGGAAAAGCTAAGCAAAAATCAAGATCATCTTCAAAAGAACCAGCCGCAACTAACTCCAACAAGTTGGAGAACGACGAAGATGACATCTTGTTCATGGACATACCTGAAGAATTTAGTGGAAAAGGGAAGTCGGGACAAGCTAAGCAAAAATCAGGATCATCTTCATCAAAAGAACTTGCAGATTCCAACAAGCAGGATAATGACGAAGAAGACATCCTGCTCATGAACATAGCAGAGGAATTTAGTGAAACGCGGAAGGTGGGACCAGCTAATCAAATGTCCAAAGAACCAGTCGCATCTAACAAGCTGGAAAATGACGAAGATGACGGCTTGCTCTTGAACAAAGCTGAAGAATTTAGTGAAATGCGGAAGTCGGGACCAGTTACGCAAACATCAGGATCATCTTTTAAAAAACCAGCCGTGCCCGTACCAAACAAGCCGGAGAATGATGAAGATGACTTTTTTCTCATGAACGTAGCTGAAGAATTTAGTGGAAGGCAGAAATCGGGACATGCTAAGCAAACGTTATTTAAAAAACCTGTACCATCACCCAACAAGCAAGACGATGACGAAGATGACAACTTCCTCGTGAACATTGCAGAGGAATGTAGTGAAATGCGAAAGACGGGACAAGTTAAGCAAAAATCAGGTTCATCTTCAAAGGAATCTGCAGCTTCCAACAAGCAAGACGATGAGGCAGATGACAACTTGTTACTAGAATTAGAAATGCCAGAAAACAGTGGAAAGCCAAAGTCTACCAAGGCAGCAGAACCACCAGCCAAACCACAGCGCTATGTATTTTGTCCCACGCGACTAAGTAAATCCCAAACGATAAAGTTGCAAGAGCTTTGCAAAATGTGCAATGGCACAATTACCAAGGACTGGAAGCAGGATGTTACCCATTTAATTATTAATTTGAACAATGGACGAGTTCCCCAAACCCTCAAGTATTTGTTGGCCATTGCAGGAAGAAAGTGGGTGGTGATTTATGATTGGGTTGAGGAATGTGTTGCCAAAAAGGAAATAGTCAGCGAGACTGAGTTTGAAACCTCCAACTTTCAACAGTGCGATCCTGGCGTTAGACGGAGTAGACTGTCGGAGAAGAACTTGTTTGATGGCTTTAAATTTTACTTTGCGGTGGAGATTTACAAAAATCTGGGCTTTTCAAGACAGGATGTTATTGTAAGAAGAAGAAGAAAAAACAAGTTATAAAAATAATTCATAGTTTAGTATGGTAGTAATTATTGAAACCATTTTTCTGTTTGAAAATTAGATGCTTCTGGAGACATTGGGTGCTTCCGTGGTGGATTCTCCGGAAAGCTGTTATCGGGACCTGTTAATAATTGGCGCTTGCAACGGCAACTTGATAGAGTACAATGGTAAGAAAGTCAAAAATTCACAACTTTGCAAAATATTAATAATGTGCTTTCTTCTAAAAATTTCAATCTTTCTTTCTTTAGATTGGCTGCACACCAACAAATGGGTCACTATTACTTTCGACTGGGTGATTGAATGCATTCTGGAATACCGATTGAAGCCCTTTGAGCCCAAACATCTGTGCATAGACACTTCCAGTGTTAAAAGTATCAACGCTCCAAAATCCTTCCAAACTGCTTTTGGTCAGTACATGACTCAGCGAGCCCAATCTATGTCACCTTTCTAAAACTTTCGTTCGTTTTTTTGTCAAGTGTATAAAAATAACCCATCTAAAAATCTATGTCATACTTTCTGCCAAAAAAGGATTTAATTCAATTTTTACAAGTCATTTTTACTACTTTGTGTGTTGAAACAGCAATCAATTGTCAATTTGTATAATAGTTAGAAATTTTTTGTGAGTGTAGCGATTTATATAAACTTTGATGTGATTAATTTTTGTGTCCGAGAGCAAATACCTGTGAAAATTAATATACCTAGTTCGGTTTCTACTTTTAAAAAATAAAGTATTGGTGCAGTAGTACTTTTTTTAAAAATGAACAGTTTGTCTAATTGTTTCTCGGTGGTGCGTATGTATATCCGTATTGAGCGTTCCACATAAAAGGATGCATGGGCAAGTAGCTAACCGTGTTGTACACGTAACCATTTCCGTTTGTATTAATGCAGTACGCTGCTCCGTTGTTTCTCCAAAACTTGGGAAGTTCGCTTTTCTTGGGAATGCGTTCCATGTTGTCGTAGGGTGGACGATGTCCATAATTGGAGCTGGTTAAAAGAGGGACTGTCCGACAAGGGTATTCCTCCTCTAGGTCAATATTCATGTAGAAAAAGGGATGCTTCCGGTCATCCCGGTGACGATCCTGGTCGTAGCCCTCGCAAAAGAAGTAGTTGTAATCGTAGCGCGTTTTACAGCACTTGTTTACCTTGCCGTTGTTGTAGTAGCTGAGGTTTGGGGGATTGCAGGGACGACAGGGTTCGGCCCAAATTACATTGGCTTCTTCGTCAGGTTTCTGGTTTAATTTTGAAAAATGAATCACAGCTTGTAAATCTCGAAGTTTACACAATTTTATTAAAGTTTACCTTGTGACGACTTTTGTAAGCCGAGTTTTCAAACTTTTGGAACTGCTCGTCCATAGCACGCATTTTCTGCCATGGTGTGATCTGACTAAGGGCCGACATTTTGCCAAGATGCTCAGTAAAAAATGACTAGCAGAAATGAGAAACGCTCCTTTGGCTTTAAAAACAGAAGTGAAACTGATGTGCAAAATGCAGAATGGCTAAAACGCATCCAGATTTATGCTCCTACAGATTTTTATCGATATTTTTTTCAAAAAACGCTAACAAACTATCCATTAGCTACCTATTCAACCTTCTATAGCAACTTTAGCAGCACCGGAAGCCCTAGCGGAACTTGATCCTACAAGGCACGGAAGGTGATAAGCTGATGACAAGATGTCCTTTTGATAAAAATGCCTAATGAATTGCTTTTTCTCACGCACGTCACCTCTTTCTCCTTCTTGTTATCACTTTTTTATATCGCTTTTTAATCACAGTCCGGTAATAATACCTTTTTACAAACGCTTGCCATTATAATATATTTGTTCCGTAAACACAATAATAAATAAAAATTGACATTTTGACATGCTCTGCATGATACATTATAATAAGTTATATAATTATCGATTTTTTGGAAGTACATATAGCTGTTTTGTAGCAGAAACCTTAAACTTGCTGGTTTTACTGTAGCATGTCCCGTAATTGTCTTTCCGTTTCCTCCGGACTAGTAACCGTGTGCCCCTTTGTCCTACTGTCGTAAAATATTTCATAGTCATTTCCTCCGGGACTGGTTTTATCCCCGAAAAAGTGAATGGTAGGAATGCCCTCGAGATAGTTTAAACAGTAGGTTTTATCCCAGCCCTTGGGAAACACATCAAAACTGATTTGACCTCCGATACTAAACTGCAGTCCCAGATTGCCAAACTGCTTGCGAAAGTCTTCGACCATAGTTTCCCGGATTTTGTGCACCTTGTCATATTCATAAAATTGGAGACGCTCCGCTTGGGTACAGCTACGGCCCACGGGACAAACGTTAATCATGCCGTTGCGGAACTCAATAAAAGTGCCCCGTTTTAATGGCAAGGTTATTCGGCTCATGTAGGCTAGGGCGTAGTTGATAAAACGCTGGAGGTTGTCTTCGCCAATGTACTGCTGAATTGATTGGGTTCCAATTAGCTCGCCTTTGCCATAAGCCACCAGGCCGTTTTCGGCGAACACGTAGTCAAAGTCGTTTATCACTGGAAATGCCACAAAATGATAAGATCATTAGCAAAGTTAATAAATTTGAAGATAAGCTTAATCAATTTCTTACCTCGCTTTCCACCTCCAAGCTGCTCGCAAATTTTTCCCAGGTCGGAACCCCCCACCACTCCGATTTTATACTTGGGCTTGATTTCCTTCACCAGAAACTCATAAAATCCGGGACTAATGTTCTGAAACCCACAAAATACCAAATTTAATCCAAATTTCCTTTTTAAAAACTTCCCATTTTAAAATCTCTACCTGTCTTGAAGGCGTCAGCGTGCCATCCACATCAAAAAGCAATAGCGTATCCTCCCGTGACCCCATCTTTCTTCGCTTTTTCCTTTTGATATTCTTGTTCCCAGTTACAATTCCCAGTAAACTTTCTCGAGGATATGGAGGTGGTTGTCTTGGCGGAGGAGGTGGCGGCGGTGGTGGTGCAGCTTTCAGTAAAAGATGACTTGGTATAAACCCATACAAACGCACTTGCTTACTAATTAGTGCGGCGGTGGTGGTGATGGTAGCAGGTTTGCAAAGTCTGGAAAACAACATACGTCAAAGTGTTGGGATTTCAAGGTTTCTTCACAGAAAAATATTCCACTTTCTGGTTGAATATTAAGTTTTTATATGCGCAGGGGTTTTATGAGATGTATTGCAGGTGTAGCAGCAGGAACATTGTCAGGGACGAAAAGGAATTCTTTTTAATTGCCCGTTAACGGCTCAAAAGCAACTTCTTACTCTCAAAGAAATATTGGTCTACTTAAGACTCAAGACATTATTGCAACCATGTATTTTCCAGCCACTTTCTCCAAAAAATAATAAACAAGAATGGTCTGGAGAAAGCTTTCCAGATGCTACACAAGGAGCAAAGAAAGCATACACAAGAGTACAGAAGTAAGTGCTGGAGTGGTTCTGGAGGGGAAAAAACGGTCTGCGCTTTCATTCTCTTGGCTTGGATCAATAATGTATAGCTTGCTGGATAGCTGGCGCACTGCTATATTTAGCGTGCAAGGTAAAAACCTGGAGAAAATACGAACCCAGCATAAAAATTACTTTGTTGAAAATCATAAAGAAAAAATGCACCAATTTTTGTATCCAGAAGCATAAAGGACCCTTAAGGGTCTCATGGAGAAAGCTGGAGAAAGCATGGAAGCAGAAAGTCCAGAGAGAAAAGTGCAGATGAATGCCTGCAATAACTACCTATTTCATAAGCTTCCTTTCTTTTCTTTTCCTCAAGGAAAAATATTTACCTAAGGAAAGCTTGGACTTTTGGGCGATGGAAAGCGAAGAGTTTTTAGTTGGATGAACCAAGAATGAAAAAGAGAAAGTTAGTTTATTTTTGCACTTGACAGCGTCCACATAACAATGCAGTGTGCAGGGAGGCTTCCAGGGCTTCTTCTTTTTTTCCCCGTTTTTGCACACTGACAATAGGAGAATTTCCAAGAAAGAAGAAAACTTGGAGAAGACTTCCAAGACAAGGTTTTTAGGGATATTAGTTTCATTGTGTGTCAGCTTTCTCTCTTCTTCTCTCGTCTCACAGCAGCATCCAGACATTATCAAGCCTTGCCATCATCACTTCACATTTTCTCTTGGATATATTTTCTTTCTCTAAGATTCAGACTGGCTATTGTTCTCGAGAAAAGTGTTTCGGTTACCAGAAACGAGTTACCGTTACACACGGCCAAAAAATAGGAGTATTATGTGGCGATGATGACGGTGATGCTGTGCTTCTGCGGAGTTTTCTAACGTTTTTTTGGGTGATGATCAAGATAGAAAACGAAGAAAGAAGGGGAAAGGATTGGCAAAAAAATATTTTCAGAGTTGTCTCCCCGAGCATTTTCTTTCCTTTTGGTTCCCCTTTCCCGTGCATTATTATCTGTCGCTAAAAGGGGAAAATATTGGATGCTGAATGCTACTCCGACGTTCCTTCTCTTTCTCTCCTGTGTCTATAGTGTCTGCAATATGCGACCATTTTATTATTATTTTGTGTAGGAAAAACGAGAAGGAAGAAAGGACCAGGGGAAAAGCACGATGTGTTGGTGCTGCTGCTGTTGTTGACGTTAAAAAAGGATTTTTTTCCTGTAAGATACTCTGAAGCTAGAAGCGGAGTAGGGAAGGAAAGAGGAGAAACGGTGAAAAGAAAAAAGGAAAGTGTTGGAACTTTTCAGCAAGAGAAAAACAAGCTTTTGGCTAGAGAGTGAAAGCTTATTTGGAGGGAACGAAAGGGAGACTGTGTCGGAGGAAACTCTAGACTCTAACGCTCTGTTCAGATTACACAGCCAGTTTTACTGCAGCCACTTTCCAAACCACACGCGAGCTAAAAGCGCGTCTGAAATAATTCCAACTTTGTATCCAGTTTCATGTTGGGTACTTTTTTCTTCCAAGAGGACTTAAGGGTACATAAAAACAGTAAGGTGCAGCAGCAGTGCAGACAAAAAAATTCTCCACATTTTTATTTGACAGGTATACACACTTCCACTTTCAGTGTGTGTGGAAAGCAGACTTAAAGATAGATTTTTTTTATACTGCGGTAAAAACCCAGTGAAAATGAATAGCCAATAAATTCCTGTTTTAACCGCCGCACCAAACCACACAAAAATTTTTTATACTGCATTCAACAGTATAAAAAAGCACAAGAGGAGGATTTAACAAGGTAAGAAAATTATTTGTTTTTTCTAGCTATCTGGCTACTTTAAGACAGAGTATGGTGTGATATGTGAAAGAAAGTAAATTATACTCCCGTTTTTCACACCTGCGTTCCCTTTGCCAGTGTTTTATTAGCAAACCGGGTAATCATTAAGATTATATGGAAGGTATAGTAAAGAACTAGAGGAAAAGAAAGTTAGAGTACTTACTTGTTACTTTTGATGATGATGACGAGCAAAAGTTTATTGTTACCCCGAATGTATGTAAGGTTTATTAAGAAATATTGTACAAGGCTATAAAAAAGTTTCCTTTGAAAAAGTATATACTGAGCACAGTAACTTTTTTTGTGGAAGAGAGCACAAGGTTGATTAGAAGGAAGTGGATGTTGACAAGCACGCTGTTGACATTTCCATTTCTTGTCTAGTCACTAGTGACACAAAATACGGGGGCTAATATAGTTTAGTATGAAAAATGATGAGAGAAAAGTAGCTTTTTTATTTGAAGGGTAACGGGTAACAAGTAACAAGCTTGCAAGTCAAATTTGTTCTTTGGAACGTAAATGAAAATGGACAGAAGACAAGACAAGGGAAACATTAATAATGACGTGTACTAAACTAAACTAACTACTAGATGTATAAAAAATGCAGGTGTTTTTTGTCTCTTTTGCTGATGATGGTGGTGCCTGCAGTCTACGTGTCGTGTATAGAGAGAAATAGTGACAACAACACAAACAACCTATTTTACTTTCTGATGGCTTTTATCAGAGCATAAAGCAAATTGAATTGGCTTTTTTATGTACTAGTGCACACTACATGCTACATACTATGTAGTAAGTTGGCTTGTCTAAATGGCTGGAAATGAAGGAGTGACTGTGGTGCATGTACACATGAAGAACCAGAGACCAGGAGAACCCGGTCCACCATCAGAACTTTAGACAAGGCTTACTTAATAAAAAAAATGTGTGCTTACTATATGTACTGCTGTTATGCACGTACCATAATACAAATGCATTTTCAAACTGAAACAGATTCCGGATTGCCATTCAGAAAAATATGGGGTTTAGGTATACAGGTCCACAGTCCACAGTTTAGAATTGAGTACCGAATTGCATGTCTGTTTGAATATACATATATATTTTTTCAGATAGAGACACGGACCAGAGCAGCGTATTTTTATTCTGCTCGTTTCATAGAATGCATAATGTAAATGGACGTGTGTACGCTTCTTCTGGTTTCTGCCGATTCTGATTCTCAGTTTCGTGCTGGCGTGTTGGTAGAAGGGCTTAGTTATTGGATTTTTTCAAATGAAAAAGGAATTAGAAGTGGGCAAACAAAGTGTGAGAGACAAAGCCTATGAAAAAAATATCTTTTTAATGGTATTCAATTCAGAGAAGCAGTAGAGTTTCTAAATGGAACACGGCACAGAATTTATAAAATGAATTGGAAGTATAGTTGCGTGTTATTTTAGCCTGGGCTTATAATACAAAGCTTATGTTTTTGTTTAAGTTTTTAAATGTGTTTTGATTCTATAGACTTTGTAGAATAGACACACGCGGCACTAGACACAGAGAGAAAAGCTCCAAAAACCAATATCCGATTTTTTCCTGGACACAAACAAAAAACTGTTCTGGAGAGTGGGTTCCTGTTTGCTCTGTTGTTGATCCTTTTGTTTGTCTTGTTTTGCTTCTGGAGCAGGCTCCAAAAAAGCAAAAGGGTTTCCGGCACAAAAACTTTTTGGCCCTTGGCTTGCCGTTTGCAAAGTTGCGATAGCAGACAGGAAAATATGTTTAGAAGGCCATGAGGATGATGATAAAAGATACAATTGTGCTTGCATTGTCATTTCTCAATTTTAGAGGATTAATTCCGCATCATACAAAATAGATACATAGCTCACATATTTATCTGGAATTTATTTGGGGTTTTGCGGAATACGCAAAATATTATGTCCTGAGGACAGTCGACAGTTGCAAAAGCAGCTTTACGCGGAAATTTGATAAAAAACCGAAACCGCAACACAAAATAAAGTGCGCACTTTATTTTTCGGTGTAATCTCTTCCAAATAATTTAGCCTTTCAGCATATTACATAGAAATGAAGATAATTTACTACTGGCTTATATTTTTACTGTCCTTTTTTATTGTGCCTTTCTCTCAAAAAATTTTGTTCCGCTTCATTAGCTCTTTATGTTATTAGTAAATTATAAAAGAGAGCAGGCCAGCACAAAAGGGATTTTTTATGATGATGACAGCACTAACAAATTGCAACATATTTTTATGGCAGCTCTTAGAAAAATAGAATGTGTGCAGAATTTTTCCCTTTGATAAAGTAATGAACAAAATAAAACAAAAAGGGAAATAATTCATTGAGAATGATAATCGCGTAATAATGAAATGGTCCCCTGTTCCATTTAGAAAATAAAGCCGTTTACCAAGTTTCAAATGAAAGTGAAAGCCCGTAGCACACAGCCCAACATATTTATTTAAGCGAACAAAGTGCTTACAGTGCACACAATAAAAACTTTCCTTTTCTCTCTACGTCCTGGGTTCATTCTCGTTCAATTTGGCCAAAAGAGCTAGTTAATATGTTCACATGATCATTAAAATTGTTCACCATTTCACCCAAAATATTATTGCTGTTACGTGCTCAACTTTCTCTCTCCAACTGGCTATTATATACTAAAAACAGGAGAACTCTAGAGCTAGAGATCCGTTTACGTTTTATTCTGTATGCCCAAAGGGCCCCAGGGATCGATTTGACATTAAATGAAGCGCAAAAGTTTCTCCAGAGTATATATTCGGTTAATACCACCTATAAAAAGCGGACTAGCAGACTAGCTATACTTATTTCTCTTTGGGCAAAATAGCTTAAAAACCAGCTGAAAAACATACAGTAAAACAGCTTATCTCCTTTCACTTCTCTACCAATTTCTACCTTGCTGAACATACAAAAACAAAATAATGCATTTACACATTTTACACTCGCGTTTAATCTAAATCCAAAATCTTTTTATTATCATTATCCTATTCCCTGCTTTCACTTTTCCAGAAAAGCCACCACCCTTATCTTCTCCCAAAACTTTGTAACAAAATTGTATCCTTTTTCATTCCCATCACCATATCCCTTATTCATTTGCTCGTTAACTTGAAAACTTTCTCTCTTCTTTGAAAACTCGCCCTTTTTACATAATTCCTGTCACTCCTTTTTCTTTCACCGTTTTTTATTCCCACCACCACCACCAAAAGTTACACAACATTTCCAAACGTATTCCACACCCTATTTTTCCCCATTGATAATTCATAGCACATAAAGCACACACACAGAAAACACCCAGTACCCAACCAACTCTCTAGAGAATTTCATTTTTTATCTATTTTTTCCACCGCAGTGCATTGGTTTCCTTTTTCTTCTGCTCTCTTCATCATCATCATTCTCATTATCACATCAGCAACCTATTATTTGCCAGCCTAAAAATGTGCTATTCACTATTCATTGCTTTTAAATACCCAAATAATAGGAATAATTTTCCCTAAAAGTTTTCCCCAGTTCCATTCAGAGTTGCAATGCAAAAGTGATTACTCAAATGACATCTTTTTCTTCTTCCTCCACACAAAAATAAAACTTTCTCTTTATTTATTTTCTCTCTGGTCTGGTGAAAGTGTTATCTCATAAATTTCCAGTTAACTTGCTCCCTCTCATCTCTACTAGCTTGTGTTTGAACTCAATTTCATTTGAGAACCTAAAAAAATTCCATAATAAAATAGACAGTAACACATGTCCTCTGCTGCCTCTATTCCGAAAATTGCACTTTTTACATAGCTCACTAGACAAGACAGTAGACAGATATACTTACTTTATTTCTCCTCTCAACTTTTTCATTTGCGTTAATGTGAAAGTTAAAAGACAGAAGAGTAGTGAAGTACTAAAGGAAAAATCGCATTATGGCAATGGCAAGGGCATCACATCTCAGAATACAGAAAGCAGTTAAAAGTCTTATGGCTTGGCAGTTGTTAAATAGAGTGTCAGACCGAAAAAAAAACTCAGAGATAGCTTTCACATTTCTATAAGTAATGCTTGCACAAAAATACATATTTTTGATCCTCAAAGAATATTATGGCTTTCCTTGAAAAAAAATTTTAGTTCCGAAACATGACACCATTTTGCCCTTTTACTAATGCACCAATTTTATTTTTCACATGGACCATCACTTGGAGGGTGACTGCGTGGTAAAAATTGGGAACAGAAAAATATGTTCTGAGCCGAAAAAAGATTCTATTCCATATGGATTGTCAGGGAGTATTCAGTTGAGAGCGTTGAAAGATCTGCGGAGCATGATGTGAAAAGCGCACAAGAGAAAATAAAAATTGGGAAAATTGCTGGTGTCTCTAAATAAAATGACCTTTTTTACATTTCCTCTCTTGCCTGCTCAAGTTTGTAAGCTCATGTCTTGTTCCCTGAAAATCCTGGCGATTAAGCCCATACCTTTTTTCCCTGTTGGAAAAGTACAAGCACAAGAGAAAGTAGGAAACATGTTGCTGCTCTGCGATGCGATGATGTTGGCTCGTTGACTTAAATTGTATGTTGAGTTTGTAAGCTCAGGCTGGGCATAACGTACCTATATATCTCTATCCCAGAGAATAAAATAAAATAAAAGTGGAAAAGTTTTCAGCAGTTTAGCAACAGTGTAGACTACTAGAAGAGTGAAAGTGAGCAACTTTTTAAAAAGTTACAAGTTTCCTTTTAAATCAATAGTGGAACACACACACACCGGGTGAGAGTCCAACATATGCAGGGAAAAGAGCACAAAAAATATCGCGTCAACCCTGCTGTTACACTAATGTGAAAAAATTTACATAATTCACAGCCAGTCAAGTACACAGGCCAACCATTTTTCTTTTGGGATCAAAATGCTAAAATCTTTTCCACTTTGCCTGAAAGAATAAAATCAATACGTAAATCCGGATAACACTTTACCAAGTTTAATAACATATTCAAGCACATGTACATACAAACTACTTTAATGATATATAAAAAAGCTAATAAATATAAATGGCAAGGTAGTTGATATTTGACTGAGGATCCCTCTTAATTAGCCTAACATTGTGAAAGTTGCTTTCACCCCGTTTCCCCCCGCCATCCACATCATCACAACTCTTCTGCCACTCCACGTTTCTGTAAAGCATATAATCCATCAAAGAGGATGGCATCATTAAGCTCTCCAAACTTTGTCGAAAATTTCTCCTTCTCCAAAAAATCTTTCTACGCTGCTGGAAGTTTCCATCAGCCACCAAAACATTATTTCTGCTTGCTTCCTCATTACTGGCTTGACTTTCACTTTGTTGAAAATGTAACGGTGATACTACAACTGATGATGATGGAGATGGCGGAGCAACAGTCGTACTTGTACTTGTACAAGGTGCATTAGCTTGTAGTGCTTCTCGTGTACAAGTTGATGTTTGAGCACTCCTCATAATTTGATCGCGGATCACTTCCCTTGCCATACAGGCAAGCTTCAAAGGTCCCTCGAGAACGAGAACGTAGTCTGGTACTCCCTGCCGGGATTGGGATGATGACTCATTTTCTTTTATGGTATGACATTTCCCCCGTATTCTGTATATTTTATAGGGATACATACTACTGGATTCATCGTCAACTTTCTCCTGGACAGAAACAGATTTGTTCAAACTCAAACTTTCTTTGAGCAACATTATCAGCATGCGTTTATATTCGTTATTGCTACTGGAGTAGATATCTTCAAGACATTTGCATTTGTAGTAGAGTTGGAGAAGCAGGGCTAGACACTGTCTTTTCGGGGCGGATGACAGGCTGCGGTGAAGGGCGTAGTAGAAAGGGCAAAGCACATGATCATCAACGCTATCATCATCATAATCACGGCTATGGCCTTTAGGATTATTATTGGATAGCTTTTCTCCAGTTAACAGCACTGGCTTTTGGTCTACTCCCGCTGCTTCTGCTTCGGGCGATGATAATGTGGAAAATAATGAGCATGTTGGCTGCTTGTTTCCCAACGCCCGTGTTGGTTGCCACTGAGTAGCATCACAGGCTTTTGTGGAACTTGTCTTTTGAATAATAATAGACTTTAGGGGATGTGGCAGCGATGATGGTGACGGTGGTAATGTCGTTTCTGAGGATGACGGGCATAACAAAAGCTGGCCTGATGTTGGCACGTCCCTTTTCTGATAATAATTTTTGGGCTTTTGTCTTTGCTCAGCATTTAGAAGACAGTCCAGGATTGCATAGGCATTTTCATGGACAGCTTGAAATACGGCGTCAGTTCTGTAATAAAAGCAGAGCATAAAGTTTTGTAAGCCTTTTTTGTTTTAAAGAAAAAAATAAGAAAGAATTTTTATTATTAAATTTTTTAGTAGAACAAATGCATAGAGAGAGAGAGAAAGTTTTTTAGTGTTTTTATGGCTAGCTCTAACCCATAAAAGTTGGTCTGGTGCAGTTTTGCCCCGTGCTCCAGCAGGATTTGCACCGACCGCAGGGATTTCTTGCGAACGGCAGTGATGAGAGCGGGCTCATACCTGCCATTTTCATAACTCTTGAGATTGGGATTTGCTCCGTGTTCTAGTAGAAGTTGGAGCAGATTGGGGCAGTTGAATGTGATGGCGGTGGAAAGGAGACTGTTGTTTTGGAACAGGATGTTGGGATTGAGACGGTGAGATTGTAAAGCCAATTGTAAGTGGTGTTCGGGGCTGGTGGTGGAAGCTGGATTGGGATTGATAATACCCGTTTTGCGGTTTTTGGGGGAATTTGAACAATGCGAAGAGAATGTGGACTTGGCAGATTGCCGAATCAAAGCGTGAGCTTCATATGCTGACATCATTTTTTATAAGCTGGTAGAAGGGTTGTCGGTGATGTTTTTCAGGTGGAATAATAAATATTATGAAAAATGGGCATGCTAATGATATCCGGTAATAGGATTATGTCTCGGGAGCATTTTCCATTAAAAAAGAGAGTTCCCCTTCAATAATATTTTGGGTTTTAATAACATTCAGAGGAAATGTCAAAAGATGATTGGATATACACGCTCACTTCTTTAGAAAAACTTGAATACAGAAAGAAGGTATAAAAAAGCCAAACTGCTGTGTATTCAACATATAAAGCTTGTAATGTCAAGTTTTGGCATCATTCATGGCATGAAAAAAGAAACTTATATTTTCCAGCAGCGTATTTTTTCTTATAGGTTCACTAGCACTCTGTTTTTATTCCATTTTCCACTATAATATGTGCTGTTTGTAGTCAAGTCAGTCAAGTCATAACTCATAAAAATAAGAAAAGGAGCTCAGAACTGAGTCTGAAGAAAAAAGTGAGATCCTCTTATCCTGTCGACACAGCAGTCAGCAACACGCAAGCCCATGCATTGTAGGCACACAACACATCTTATTATTGCATTAAGAAGGAAATGAGAAATAAATAAGAGATGATAACCAAATATTATATGTGTGGTTAAGTTGACGATGTGTAAGCTTGGGTAGAGTTGCGAGTAGGTGAGTATAAAAAAGGCATTCCAGATTCCAGACTGAATATTACGTCAGCATTTATGCCGTAATATGATTATCTGAATATAGTCACTATGAGAAGGGGGAAATGATAATCATGGCAAAGTAGGTTCTTAATATTGCTCACATTTCACATCTTTTCTTGGGCTTCACTTTAAGAAGAAGTAATATTCAAGAATAACAGGATGAAATAAGCTTGTGTTCTGTGTGGAATAGAATGGGTGATGTTGATGATGATGACGATAGGATGATAACGGCGCGGTTTAAGTTGTGTTATGGCTTTATCAATGTTGAATACTGGGATTCGTATATTCAGAAGTACTTTTTTATTTCATGGAATGGCAGATGCCCTGAACCACAGAATAGGCTCTGGGATGACAAATTTTTTGCTGAGTTGACTTGTTCTCTGCTGCTTTCTAGTTCGGCTTCTGTCTAAAAAAGGGAACAGAAAGGCTTTTGCTAATCTTGTTTTTCCAGTCGTTTTCATTCATCTGTCGTGTCCCAATGGCTGGTGCTGGTGCTCGAACACAATTCAGACTTCTTTTAAGACTTTTCTAACAAATAATTCTATAATCTATATCATTTTTTGTGGTGTACAGTTCTGCTTTCTTTTTCTTTCAAGAAAGTTGTTCGATTTAAGACGCTGAAAAAGCCCATAAGAAAAAAACATATTATTGATGAAGCTGTGGTTGTAACGTGGTAAGTTTACCGATAACTTAACAAGGAAAACTTTTTTCCGCTTTTTCTGGTAAGTTGACAGATTACAATATTATTTTGTCAAGAAGTATGGTAGAACGCTAGATACAGGGATAAACTTTTTCCCAAACGTTTCCTTTTCTTTGACAAATCTATTGTTCGCTCACAGAGCACAGAGGATATTTTGGTGAGATGTTTTTGGTTATTTCAAATTTTTGTAAGCAATTTTTCTCTCTGAGAGAGAGAATAAGGAGTGTATGCTTCAATGAAAAATGTACTTGCAAAATTTTTTACTTTTACTAGAGACAGAAGGAGACAAATCAGTTGCCACAAAAAGATATTTTTCTCTTAAAAAACAATTCTAGTCAAATGGTAAATGTGAGTCAGTGTGATCCGGATCTGTGCAAAAAAATATCAAATTTTCCTTGTCGCCTTTTGTCTGTGTGCTTGTGTACCATAACATTTTGCTGGCGTGAGTGAAAATGGGAATCTGAACTATTTCGCAATGGCATTTCTTTGTCTAGCTGTCCATATATATATTTCAATAGGTAATAGGTAATGTGGTCTATATTTTTTATGCAAATTTATTTCCTGTCTTGTAAGCTATTATCCACCGTCACAACATCTTATCGCATGGCCATGGGCAGAAAAGATACTGATAGCTTCCTGTGCGACCACCACCGTTATTATAATGGGTTATCATCAATGTACCCCATTTATTTTACCATTTTACCAAACAGTTGCATCTTTCACCAAGTTTACTGTGTAAAACGTGTAAATTTTCAACAGAAGAAAAGGTCGTGCGACAAGGTTTCAACTTGAAACGTCTTTTTTGTAAAATTTATGCAGGCCATGTCATGTCAATATTTTTTTCCTCTGAAAGATAGATTGAGATGCTATCCGTGTTTTCTCTAACGGGCTTCATTAGAAGCTCAGTGGGAATATTGTGCTTATCTTTCAGAGCAATCTACAATCTTTATGCTGTCTAAAAGGTTGTAGCATATCCTTTATCCTTCCTTATATATTTTTCTTGATAAGATCGTTAGTTTGTTAGAGCAACTTTTTACACACAAAGTGGAGTCTCCTTTCTCTCTGTGTCGTTCTCTGTCTGTCTGTCTGTATGAAAGAAGAGCATTGTGCTGTCGTGCATAATAGTCTTCACGATCTCAACATGATCTCACTCACTCACTCAATGACATTTTAGAATGCATTCCATTCTCTCTATCTGTTTGTGTATAATGGAGTTTCAGAAAAGCGAATGACGTACTACCAGAAAATATATTCCATTTTGCAAGTTTTTTGGCTTGTGTGCTTATCTACATTTCGAATTCAGAGGACGCATTCCATGAAAATTGAATTGGAAAATGTGCACTAGTTTGTTCTCATCTATCCTCACTCCACGTCCACATTCCAAAACAACGCAAAAGTCACCAGTCACCAGAGCTATAGAGCTCAATAGCAAATAGTGCATCTCTAGTCATAAATACTTAACCTGTTCATATGATAGCTCTGATACTGATAGCTTTTCATAGTTCGTTAGACAAAATACACATCTTTTTGTACGTGTTTTTCAAAAAGAAAATTTTTGGTGCGGAAGAAAGAAAGCTTTGCGGATAATAATTTTCCTTAAGATGTCATGTTCGTTCGTTTGTTCGGTGATATGCCAAAAGCCATAATAAGTTTGCTTATGATCCTGCTGATCACATTATCATCTTTTTAGTCACCAAAATACCACCTCAGCACAGAAAGCAGCAAAAAAGGACAAAGTGAATTGAACTGAAAATGATCAAAGCTCAGGATAACGATGTGTGTATGCACTTATTGCACATTTTTAACCTCTGCAGACATTTCTTTTTTCACGTCCCCACTTTCTAAATTAACCGTAAAGAGAACTGAGAACTGCGACTGCACTGTATGTGCTATAAAGCACACAAAGTTTACCAAGTTTAAATTGTCGATTGACTAGAAAAGCAAGAAAGAGAGATACAGCCTCTTCGCTTTAAAAAGTTGACACATGGCACGAATCTGCAAAATCGTATAGAGATTTCACCTTCACAAAAAAGAAAGATAGCAAAGTGATGTGTGATATGGGCAGATTGTGTGAAAAGGTGTGGTAAATAGGCTGCTTTACTTTTTATTACGTTTTTTTTGCATTTGCTGTTTTTTGGCTGCTGTTATGCATTTTCTTTCTGATGTTGAAAAAAATGACACGATTGGTTTTAATTCCCTGTTGTGAACTTTTTGCAAAACCCCAATCTTCTCCTTGTCTCCTTTCCTTCTCTGTGCAAATTAATACCGAATGTCGAACTACTTATCAAATAAGAAGCCACACCAAAAACTTTGCAACTTTACTTCATGAAAAAATGTTTATTTGTTGCAAATGCTGCTGCACTGCAAAATGGAATTCCTTCCCGTATTGCTTTTCCTTTTACATTTCCAAACTCATTCACTTTTATAGTTCTCTAGTTTTAAAACTTCATTTAGAACTTTGAACATTTTTTTTCTTAGCTCACGTTCCCACACGACACTGACGATGATGAGGCAGAAGATTTACAAAGCGTAACAATTTATCTTGCAAAACAAAATAATGCCAAAACACACTTTTTCTCTCCTTTGGCTATTTACTGTTTTCCTTGAGCAAATGCGTAATTTATTCCTGCTCAAGTGCCTTCATTTAGTGTAAGATGAACGTGTAATGAATTGTTTTACAATGCTTTGGCTCACACACATTGACTGCTTGCTCAGCAGTGAAAAAAATGACGGCACAAATTTTGGCACTTTTGCAGATCATAAGTTTTCCCTTTAAAAAATAAATTCTGCTAATTTTTTCCAAACCAAACCCAAAAAATCAACTTTTATTACAGCTGAGTCAGCTAAGAAGCTATAACCTGAATCCTTTTCAAAAGCTGGTGCGCTTTCCGAACATTCTTTAAAAACTCCGAAAAAGTTTAAAACTTACAAGCTTTATCTAAATCTATACATTTTTTCTGTCTTGTTCTCTATTTTTAGGCAGAGAGTTCTCAACAACCCCATCAGCGTCTCTTGTTGGTGTGCTCACGTAACCAGCATTATTATTACAGAGTCCCGAAATCCCCTCACAGTCAACATTTTCCCTGGCTTTATAACTTGAAGAGAAAAAACGGACTACCAAACCACTACTCATCATCCTCCCTCGTTTTTCTTCTGGAGATTTTTCCCTGCACATCATGTCCCATAAGGAATAATAAGGTTTTCCTTTCTTCTTTAAAAAATAAAGAAAATATAACAGAAGCCGGCCTTTAATTTTCTTTATGCCGAGTATCAACAGAAAAAAGAAAATAATAGCCTGCTATATATACCTAATAAAAATATATGAGCATCTGCTACCGTTATTCCACTAGACACACACACTGCGGTAGAATATTTTTTGTGCCTGTTGCCGTTTTAAAATCCCATTTCCCCCAAAGAAAAATAGACATGACATTATAACTACCACCATCACCATCATCTTCGTTTTCATGAGCTTTTTCACAAGCAGCATGTACTTTTACTATATCTCCATTCATTTTCTCATGGTAGATCATTAGTATTCATGTAAACGTTGCAGAAAACAGAAGCAAAAGAGCTTTTCTTCTTGTCTGTCACGCTCACACGAACCAAAAGATAGAAACTGCTATACTTACAAACTTACATAACAGACAGAAGAAAATAGTACAACGGTTTTCGGTGTTTTCGATGTGGAGCCACCAAAAAACTCATTCTAGTTCTCATCATCATCATCTCATCTCTCACTTTGTCCACTTTTCTTCGTCAAGTCACGAAAAAAGCATTTCTTAAAAAAGCCAAATGTAGTGGCAACTTTTTAAGAGGCTCTCTTGCAACTTGTTCCGTGTTCCTTGTCTTTTGGGTGTGATGTACGCATAAAAAACAGTGGTTATCATCATCAACGGAAAAAGACACAAGAAGCCGTTAAAAAAGCTGCTACTGCACACACGCTCCACAAGCTTTTTCAGGTTACACTATCCTCTCGCATCATTATCGTCAGTGTAATCATTTGCCAACACTCTGCTACTGCTCATTTTTCCCTTGTCGTTTTAGCAAAACCGTTGAACAATAAATGGGAATAAGAAGATAAGCCATAAGCCGCTTTTTGTATTGAGTGTGTTGGGAAACACCACACTTAAAAGACAAAGTCGCAGTAGAAAACAGAAAGCAAGGTAGTCATCATCGTCATCTTCCCCAAAAGAAAAATCTCAAACAGCAACATAAAGAAGAGGCACGAGCAAGAGCAACTATCTAGGAAACGGATTCAACTTTTACTCTAGTCAAAAGACAGCCTCTTAGAGAACCACACACGGTTTTCAGAATAAAGAAAGATGTAAAGTGTGTCTGCATGTAATAAAGATAGAGAAAAAAGCTTGTTTTTACAAGAAACGCGGCTAATATTTACTACACGGGAATAAAAACTTATGACATGGCCAATAGTTTAGTGCACTAGCTTTATATTTTTCCAAGAAAAAGAAAATTAAGCCGGGTTCCTCCATTTATTCTTCTGCTGAATGGAAATGTGTCTCTTGTGAGCATAAAAGAAAATAAGGGGAAAATATTACGTGATATTTTCTCTGGAAAAAGCGGAAAAACGTAACAAGGCATAAAAAACTCTGAAGTTATCAAGGCGAGTACAAAAAAAAACGTGTGGGTGGATGGTGAAGAGACATCATTTTCTTATCGCATTGCCGCTACTATACCACCACCGTTGTCGCTGTTGAGTTGTTGTCTTGTGTGTCCAACGACGTGGGATTGTCAACAAGAAACATTTGAACATGGCAAAGACAAAAGGAATATAAATAAAGCGTGAAAAAAGAATAAATAGAAATGTGTGCAAGCCAGAAGTAAACGGAGGTGAACAAAGTGACAGGAATGATGGGCTTTTAGGCGGAAGGAAATGTAAAGAAGAAAGAAAAAGTGATATGATGATAGGAGTTTTTATGGGGAAATAAAAGAAAGATGTGTTTTAAATGAAAAACGTGCTGAGAGCGGAAAAATACGTGGAATTGGTGGAAAATGTGATTTTTTAAAAAGTTTTGTTAAAATGTGATGTTACACGTGTTAATTGTTTGATATAATTTCGTCAACTATTCTACATAACACAGTTTATTCATTCATTCACTCAAACACCATTCCTTGAGAGACACCTACCTTTAAAATTAATCGACAAAAATAACTCTAAAATACAAAATGACGTCCGCCAACTCAAAACTGTTTTTATCCCTACATCTACACAAAATGCTATAAACTCTGCAAAATAAATCTACTTTGAGCCAAACCGGCAATCATTTTAATGTTACTCCATTGTTAACCAACAACCGTTAAAATTGAAGCCTTCGACGGAAGACTGTGGATCAAGATGATGAGTAAGTGCTAATAAATATTTCAAAGCATTTTTAAAATTTAAAATATGCCTTAAATTAGAAAAGATATTAAACAAGCCATAAAACATTTTCGAGTTTACACGCTTTTAAATCTTCAAAAAATTGGTGATTGGATATCAAATTACTTTTAAAAAAGCAAAGCAAAATCCGGTTTTTAAAAGCTATGTGGCCACGTGTGCACGCTTTCATGCTTTTTTGTATGCCTTGCATTTTTGCAAACTTTCTCGCTAAAAATTATGCATGCATCTTTAGGCATTAGTTATTCTGAAAAGTGCAGAAAAAACATGCAAAGCATAAACATAAATCTATAGTCACATTTCCCCATAATTTTTATTGGTGTACCACACGCAAAAAGCTTGTTAAAATCTTTACACATTTTTATACAACTCCCGCATAACCAAAAATATTGCAAACTTTAATTTAGACGGTTGCACAATTTTCAATGCACCAACACCAAAGTAATCTATTTTGCAGAAATAGAAAAACAGTTCATTTTCTTCCATTCTTCTATATTCTTAACACTTTAAACTTTACAGTCTACTCATGTTCCACTTTAAAATCCAAACTAAAGTGCGAAAAAATCCCTCCCGCTTCGGTTTCTTCTTGTTTTGACAATAAAGCCATGTTTTATTTCCCCGATTTTCCACTCCTTTTCCCGGTTTTCGGATTTTTCTTTAAAGTGACTCCCATCATCATAAAATCCTACAAGAACAACCTATTATCCTTCTTCTTGGAAAAATATACTTTTTGGTTTAGTTTGTTTTATTACGTGCTCATTTTTATGCGCTTAAAAAGTCGCAACTTAAACGCAACATAATTCCCTTTTATTAGAAAGCGAGTATCAGTTTTATAGTGCTTTATTATATAGTTTAAGGCTTGCTGATTTTTATTGCAGTGATCACTATTATTGCTTTCTGTCAGCAATACTAAAAAACTATTCCACTATTTGCTCTAATATTATCTACGACATTTTTACAACCATTTTTATTACAGAAATCAAAATTTTTGATTGGGGAAAAATACACCAAAATAAACAAACATTAAGTTTTATTTCCTTTGAGAGTGAACAGCAGCATAAAATATTACATCCTGATTTCATCTACGCCAGAAAAACGCCAAAAATCCCATTTCTTTTTCTCTTGGCTAGCTTTTGGGAATGTACATTTCCTTCCGTTACACACCACACAACCGAGAAAATTTACGATTTTATTGAAAGGGTTCATTTAACCTGCGGCTTTTATTTGGAATAGGCTAAAAGCTATTTGTTTTACCCACTCTCCTTCAAAGAAAGAATCTCAACCCTTTTTACTTCTGATCACAGGTGAAATATTACCAGAAGCCTTTTTTTCTTTTTCTATCGACAACTTTTTAAAAAGCTTAACCGACAGAATGAATTAAGTGAAAAGGCACAATACCAGGAAACCTTTCATGTGCATCTTGCTTCTGTCTTGAGACTTTCTTCCATCTCCGCTTTAATGATTACCCCCGAAAAAAAGTTTTTTAGTTTATGAACCAGTGAGCCAGCCTAATGATTTAACCCACTATTTCCCTTCTTATTTTTATCGAACTTCGTTATCAATGAAGTTTGATAATAATCAACATCATGATCATCATCATCCTCTCTTTTCAATCCGAACACCATATCATGTCAAATTGCGTTGTTTTTATTTCCCCATCTTCGTTACGCAAAGAAAACACGGAGTCAACTCTCAGAGTCAAGTAGACAACCTGCTTTTTATTTATCTGTGCATCAACCGTATCCATACCCAGCCTTCTCCTCGATCCCATCATAATTTTTTTCTTTAAGTTTTCTTAAAAAATTATTTCCTCTTGAAAGATTTTCACTCTGGATGAATGACTCGCTCTCAGAGTAAAGTTAAGAGAGTGTAAGTTTTAGAGCTGCTGAAAGATTCCAATTTTTTTCTAATGATTTGTTTAGTGCTACTAAAGCAAGCAAAGCTAAAGGGAACTTTTAGAAAATATATTTTTTGTACGAATGACAAAAACTCGTGAGTGTGTGTCGTCTTCGTATTCATTTCATATTCACGCGTGGTTAATAGCCAAAACTTTTCGTGATGTGCCATCTGTTTCTCTGTTAATGTTGGGCACATTCCAGCAGCATCAAGATGAGCCATATTGCATAATAATAATATATTAAAGGCAATAAATAGTGCTATAGGCACCTTATCCATTTGCAATTGAAAACAAGAAAAAATCTTAAGAAAATACCTATCTTGTCTCTGATGATTTTTAAAAGAAAGTTTTGTCTGTTAAAACTCCCATTCGTTTCAGCATGTTTTTCAGGTTATGCGTATCCTAGCACCATAAATAAAAAATACTTAGGTACAAGCTCAGTTCAGTAGTATTTTCAACAGAAAAAATATCCTGTCACTTTACGCCCCTTCCACTAAAATATTTACAAAATGTTTCCAAACCTGTTTGTCTTTCCAAATGTTTCACAATGCCCCGTGTTTTCTTCCTTTGTCTATTTTCCTTAATTAGCAAAGTTTATTGCCCATATTTTTACGCATTCGTAGATAATAACAGCCCAATAAGCTTACCATTCATTGCAAAGCTAGAAATGTACCATAATCTTTTTTATTTATTGTTATTGGCAGTTTTTTATTGTGTTACCATTTGCGCCCATATCTTTCTCACTTGCCTTTTAGCACTTGCAAATTAATATTAGCCCAGCACCAGCTCTCATTTCTAGCGAATTACATCATCATCATAATATCATATCAAGTAGAAATTTTATTTTCCGCAATTCATTTCACTTGCCATCATACTAATGACCCTGTGCTCAATGTAGCGCACAAAACTATTATTATTATGACTATGCCTCCAAGATTATTATTTAGCTATCGCTTCAAGAAACTGAAGAAACAAGAAGATAGATGCAGTGCCATTAAGAGTGTCACTTTTCGGCTTATCTGATACTGTTTACAGTTTCCGCATCATCCAATATCCTTCGTCTTATCCGTTCAATTCTCTTTGACGGCACTACTGCACACACACCACTTATTATATTCCCCCGTCATCTAATCTTCTGTTCTTTTTTTGTTGATATCATTTTCCTTCTGTTGAAAAATATAATAATTCGGATCAGGTCCAAGAAGAATTCATCTTCTTCTTTCCCTTCCCGCATCATAATACACTTACGTGGCAAATAACAAAAAAATGCAACATTTACGCCTTCCCTTTCCCATTTTTAATCTCTTTTGGAGTTCCTCATGCTATTTGGTACGTGCGTACTCATAAAATATTTTCTAGAGTTCAGCATGCTTTTGCTGGTCTAATAAAAGCTGACACAAGACACAAACCGCAGCAGCAGCACCAGCATAACACTTTTCACTTTGATAGAAATCTTATTTTATTTCGCTGGCCCGTGTGATAGATAACTTTTCAAATGAAATTACGTCTTCGCATGGTCATGCATGTCTTAAATTTCTGTCTGTTGAAATGTTAAAGAAAAACTGCTTATTTTGATTTGTATAAGAAATGGTGCAAAATATCACAAGATGATTACAAGCCGCCTCTTTGTAATAACTTTATTGAAGGATTATTAACTTTCTTGTGTATGTATTTTTAGATCATCCTCATCACCACCATCCACATCATCATCATCACCCACCTCCTCATCATCCCCATGCTCACGCCGGGGTAGCCATTGGCCCAATACCAAACCCCTGCATAGGCATGGTGGCGGCGCCCACGGCAGGTAAAAAAAATGACAAACAAATTTTTTAGATTAAAATTTTATGCCTGCAAAATATCAACTTTGTTTAAGCTCATATTTCACTTTATTTTCCTTATGCTTTCTGTACTAATTTCCCCAAATTTCTGACAGAAAACAAACGCTGCACTTTTTGCGGAACGCATTTGGTACTCCACGATGCAAATTGAATGTGAAACTTTAAGTGGAGTACAGATGCATAATAAAAGCACTTTATATCATCCCACTTTGCTTTTTATTATTCCCCACCGACTTATTCCCAACTTCCCATCTAGCTTGTAGTATATTAGCCGTTAGATAATTTATGCGGACATGTCATCCCACGTGTCATCCTCGCAAAATCCAAAAGCCATGTTCCCCGTTCTCTTCTCGACACACTAAAAGTTATGGTCTCCATTAGTCGTAAATTCTCTCGCATATTCTTTTTCCTCTCGTCTTCTCACTCGCACCCGTCCCGTTTCATTAAAAATTATATGTAGGTATGCTCTATACTTTGTTCTGTGGTGAAAATGAGTAAATGTGCAGACTCCATAACATTCTGTCTTTTTTCTTCCTGTGTCATGGCATATCTTTTTTTTGCTTTTTATGCCTCGTCGCATTTTCCCCTCTCATTTATTTAAATAATTGATTATCTCTTTTCTAACTTTCTACCTAGCTGGTCCAGTGCTGGCGGGCATCGGCGTTCCAATAATGACAGCCGCCGCACCCACTCTCGTTCCTCCCATTCCTCCATCCCCCCACAATCACCCACAATCCGCTCCCTCCCACATTTCACACGGAGGAAATGCTCCAAAGAAACTAGTAATGTCTGCAGATTCCTCATCCGTTGTAGACGACAAGGACAAATGTCCCGCACATCCCTTTATCCAAGCACGCACCTCTCCCACCACGGCCACCGTTGTGGTAAGCTGTGCTCCTCCCGGACACGGACAAGGGAGTCAATTAACTTGGACAAGCACCGCAGGTCCTGGTGGAGGTCCCATGATGCCCGCAGGGATAGCTTATCCCGTAATGGGCTTACCGCCTGATCCCACTGCGGGAATGATTTATGGCGTTAGTTTAGCCCCGGCTCCACAACCCGCAGATCATTCCCAGATGAACATGCAGAACAACACACCAACATCAGGGGTGCAACCACAGCCACAACCCCCCACTGCCATTTCCATTTCGCCAGTCATTCCTCCACAGACTAACCCGGGCGTTGTAGGTTCAACCACACAACCGCAGTTATCATCTTCCTCCACCTCATCATCCGTTGCTGCATCCTCCTCCCCACAGCCCACCAAAGAAATAATTCATTGCAAAAGCTGCACCCTATTTCCCCCGAATCCCAACGCACCCCCACCAACCACCCGGGAGAAACCTCCGGGTTGCCGCACCGCATTTGTAGGTGGTCTTCCGGAAAACATCAGGGAGGACATTGTTCGCGAGATATTTGAAAGATGCGGGGAAATCACTACGATTCGCATGAGCAAAAAGAACTTTTGTCACATTCGCTTTGAAATGGAGCAATTTGTAGACTCAGCGTTGTATCTGTCCGGCTACAGGATTAGGATTGGAAGTAATAGCGATTCGGCAAATATTGGAAGGCTTCACGTGGACTATGCCCAAGCTCGGGATGATTTGTACGAGTGGGAATGTCGCCAGAGACAATTGCTCCGGGAGCAAAGGCACAAGGAAAGGTTGGAACAGGAAAGGCTCCAGCCGCCCAGTCCTCCGCCGGCGGTACACTATTCGGATCATGAGGCGGCTAATGTGGCGGAACGGATCAAAGGTACAGGAACATAAACATACAGAAAGAGAAATAGAGATATATTTTTCTCTTTGTAGAATACGTGCATGCCATTTACAATGAACATTTTTCAAAAAAGATTAGCATTGTCAGAGTTTACGACTCAGGCTAAATTGGGATGAGTGATGATCTCCCGGTATCTCTCGAGCAGGAAGAAAACCCGCAAGGAATTTTAACTGGCTTGGTATTTGGTTCGGCTTCTGTACAATTTTTTATGTTGCTTTTTAAACCAGCGAACCATGTACACTAGAGCTGCTTGTACAACTCTTGGAAAGGTTTTCAGTGTCAGTAGAATAAGTGCAATTGCTCTTGTCAGTCATAAAAAAGATGATGAAGATGATGATCATGATGATGGTTTTGTTTGCTGGCTGAGTAGTGGCAAAAGGCTCAACTAATGGAACATGGGCTGTTTATACTTTTTTCTTTCTTTCTGAAAGATTATTTTAATGGAACCAGTGTCATATTTCCTGTGACTAAAGTGAGCTTTTGGCATGTTTTATCACGCCTTTATCATATTATATCACAGGGAACAAGATCAAGTTTGTTTTGGCATTGATATACTATCCTTTTTGTAATGGATAGTGTTACGCGTTACGTTACAGTGTAATAAAAAACATAGCAAAGCTATTAGGTTTTATAATAGCCGGGATTTTTTTTGATGGGACAATAAAACTTTTTGGACAATTTTCGGGTGAATTACGGTAATTAACTGGTTTATTACTTGCTTTTGTGTAGGAGACGACACCTTTATGAAAGCCATTCAAACTTTATTTAGCTGGCTGGAAAAGGGAGAGTGTCTGAAACGCAATAGCAACACTTTTTATTCCATGATCCAGTCCACAAACTCGCAGGTTAGAAGGCTACTCAATGAAAAATCAAGTTATGAGGAAGACTTTCAACGGGCCAAGGATCTTTTAAGGCAGCGGGTTACAGGGCTACTGATGCAGTGTAAGTTGGGTTTTGGGGCAACTTAAGAAAAAACATGCTTAACTTTATTCTTTTCAATTTCCCAATTCATTTGTGCGTATTTACCTTCTTGCAGTCACCCAAATAGAAAAAGTGTTCTCGGCAGCCTGTCAGCGAAAGGTTTGGGATCACTTTAGCAAGGCGCAAAGAAAGAATATCGAAGTTTGGAAGAAACAAGCGGCTGTAAGTTACCAACCAATTTCTACATTTTTTTCTTTCCAAAAAAGTAAAATTGCTTCAATTTCTCTCTTTTCCAAAAACTTTCTCCTTAAAAGCATAATACATAGCATATATGGTAATAAACGTGTCTCCATTTTTATTTCAATCCAAGCCATTCTTCTTATATAGTAGCTTGTTCCCCATCTAGTCAAGCGTGTATGATAAATGCACAAAGTCAAGGAAAATCATCCCTTTCACTTGCTCCGCCATACATTTTAATATTAGCTTGGCATTTTATTTTACTGCACACAAGCATTGTAGTAATAAGTAGTAAGTACGACGGTACTAGTACGTACAAAAGTATAAATCAGTCATGATTGTTTTATGCCCCCTTTTTATCTCCATCTCCATTTCCCATTTTTTTCTCTCTCTCTCTTATAACTGTGCAAACAGAAAAGTCTCTATTCCAATTTGGCCCCGACAAAAAATATTCTGCATGCATGTTTGAATTAAAACAAGCTGAAGCAGATCAAGAGAATAGAAAGCTGGCAAGATGGAAGCAAGGATAGAATTTTCTGGTGAAGATTGTGTGTGTGTGTGCGTTTGATTTTTTAAGGATATTGGAATACAGCCGAGAAAAAATCTGGAAATCTTTTTTGAACTGGGAATACAAATAGAAATAGACAGAGAAAGTGAAAGTGAATCCATTTCCCAGAGAGTGAAAGCACACACTATATACTTTAGTACGTTTTTTGACAATAACCCTTTTAGGTAGATGTAAGTTTTTATGTGTGTGTGTGTGACAAGGAGTAAAAAATAGGACCGATGATGAAATAAAAGAAGAAAATGTGACAATGGCGAATGGTGAAAGTACAAAGAGAGTGTATTATAGATGCTGTATATATATTTTCTTTTTTATTCCCAAAGGAAATCAAAAGTGTTTTGTTAGAGGAAGCGTTGAACGAGCGTGCGGACGAGGAGATGGAGCTTTCAGATTTGGAGAGTGACTCCTCTGGTCAGAGTAATAAGGAGAATGGGGAGCCTCCACGAGCCAAGAAAATGAGGCTGAGTAGCGCTGCTGGAATGGAGGACGTGGCTAAGACCGTACACCAACTGAAGGTAAAAGCTTAGCTAGAGTAATAAAAAATAGATGTATTTTTTGGGATAATTTCCCACAAAAATGGAGTATTGTTTGCGTTTTTTATACTTTTAAATGAGTTTGGTGCGGGGGAATTTTGGGAATAAAATCTGCATGCGTAAAATAGTAATGTTTAAAATTTATTTCTGTGTGTCTGCTTCAGGAGGAAAACGACGCGCTGAGATGCCAACTGGAAGCATCAAAGAATGAAGTTGATTTAATCAAAGCGGACTTGCGAACCGAGCTGGAGATGAAAGATCAACAACTGCGGAGTTTACAGCAGGTAAAATAGAAAAACTTTCTCTTTTTGTCTCTACTCTCGGGAGACTTTCTCTTTTTTTACAGTTTTGAAGCAAATGAAGCAAGTCATTTTTATGTAAATAGGAAATAAAGCAATTTTTTAGACGAGGAATGAAAACGCAAATAAAATGTAAACCCGTTTGTGTGTGTCTGTGTCTATGTGTGTTGGTAATGGCTTTATATTTTTCATGTATATTTTATTTTCTCTTTTTCGTGTGTTTCGTAGCAAGTGCTGGCCGTTCAAAGGAACGTTTCCACATCACCACCCTCGACTGATGCTTGTTCCACCGGTGGTGGTACAACAGCGGCAGCAAGTAGTGGCGACTCCTCGGCCATTATGAGTCCCTCTGGAACAGCAATAACGGCACCAGGTTCAACGCCTGCTGCAAGCGCTAGCAGTTTGGCAATAAAGCAAAATCTGCATAGTCCCCCCGTGTCTGTTTCCTCAAGCAGTAGTCCAGGATTTGGAACCAGTCCAACGCATCTTAGTCAAACGAGTAGCAATGCT
The DNA here is from genome assembly GCA_029691765.1 of Entomobrya proxima. Lineage (NCBI taxonomy): Eukaryota > Metazoa > Arthropoda > Collembola > Entomobryomorpha > Entomobryidae > Entomobrya > Entomobrya proxima. Next base: position 19,459,267 of record CM056170.1, on the reverse strand, counting down.
GGGAACGGCGGAGTTTCCAGTGAAGAAAGTAGAAAAGAAAGCGGAGAAAGTAAAACCCCAGCGAGTGGAGGAAAGGAATTTCAGGGATTTTGTGATAGCAGTAGTAACACTAGTCATAATAATGCCAGCAGTATTGCCAGTTTAGCACAACAATCATCCGCTCAAAACAATCAACATAATCAGCAAAGTAGTAGTAGTAACAGTAGCAATTCCATTTTACTAGTAAAAGATAGAACAACAACAAGCAATAGTAGTACTAGCAGTGGTGAAAGTATGATCATCAGTAATAATAACATCAGCATTTCAACCGGAAGTGAAAGTGGTCTTGTTATCGGCATCTGTGAAAGAGAGGCTCGTCTCTTGGGAATCATTTCCACCTTTTTGCATGTTCATCCCTTTGGAGCAAGCTTGGATTATATTTGGAGTTACGCACAGAAGGTGTTACCCAGTGTGCGTCCCAATCAGATTGAAGTGCTGATGACCAAGTTCCCTAGCTTGTTTAAACAGGAAATGACAGGGATTGGGGCGACGTTTGAGAGGAAGTGGGTTTTTGTCGGATTTTCATAGACAAAACTTTAAGCAAACCATGTATAAAAAACTTTCTCCTATTTTCCATTTCACTTTCACTCTAGAACATGGTGGAAATATCATATTTTGTCCACAAATTCTACTAAAACCACATATTGTAACCATTCCGCGTTATTTGATCAACTGTAGCCATAATTTTCATCTCTCTTTCTCCACACAACTTGTTCTCTTGTGGGCAATTTTTTCTCTCTAGTCTCGTGTTATTCTCTTCAACAAAAATCTTTTACAGCTTTCCACACATCTTATTCCAATCTTTCTCTTCACACTCACACACAACCAATTATTATTGCTGTTTGTCATGTATAGAGCACAAGCAATAAAACATTATTACACTTTCTCCACTTTCTCTCTCTCTCATTCTCTTGGGACAACACACAATGATACAATATAAAATCTACTCGCGTCATTCATCTCTCATCCGATTTATATCTATTCTCTACATATTGCTCATATTCTCTCTTTCTCTCTGGAAAGCTCTGAAAAGAAATAAATCTCTATATATACAGGATATAGACTGGCTCACTATTATAATGTCTTGTTATTCTCTGGCTCTCTGGCATTTTATGGCTATAAAAATATTTGTTGTTTAGCTATAAAAACCAAGAAATATTGAACATGTGTATTTTTTATTATTATCATGTGACGTTATAAAAAAATGATTCCGAATTTGACTTCTATCTAGAATTATATAGATAATCAATATAAAACAACTCAATCAATACTAGTTCATTATTTAAGCAAAAAAAACTATGTAAAATTACTGCGTAGTACTCAGTACTCTCATCAGCAATTTATGCAATCTCTTTGTCAATTTTCAACTGAATCATCATGTCTAATCTTATGCGACGATTGTGATCTTATTACACGCTACAATATTATATTCAATCTTTAGGCTAAGTGAGTATTCTCTAAGCTATAAAACATTATTTTATGCTACGTAAATAAATACTTGTCATGTTGTTAACTTTTTCTGCTCTTGTCTTTTTAAAAACTTATTTACTATTTTGAACTTTGAATTTTTAAACTTTGTCAAGAAAAATAAAAAAGTAGAGATTTAAAAAAGTTTTCTCTTGTTTTTTTACTCGTGTTCACTACTTCCTTGTCTTTTATGCTGATGTTGATGAATTGTGCCCATGGCTGGACTAACATCCGGAAATTGCACAGTTAGCAAACTCATCACGTCCGGAGGCAAATCCGGGATTTGCAACGCCATGGCGTATGTCCGCTTGAGTAAGACTTTAAGCTGCTCTTTGAGATATTCTTGCTCTTGGGCAACCATCGTCTAGAAAAATAAAAAGAAGAACAAGAACAAAATTAGAAAATAATATTAGTTTTCTTGTGCTTTCCCCCTGTTCATCTTAACAAACCTGAGCTAAAGTTTTGGCCGTTATAGCCAACTTGACCACAATATCCCTCAGCATTTCTACTTCCTCCTGTAGTCTCTTTGCCTCCTCCGGACTGAGTTCTTCCCGTTCCAAGTCTTTTAATCTCTGTTGCTCTAAAAGTTTGTCAATTTCCTGGGCCACAAAGTCCCTCACTTGATCATCCGTGCGACAGTGACTATGAAGCTCCCGCAAATGGCCGTACTCTCCCTTTAACTTTTTCATTAATTTTAGCTCCCCTTCCATGACAAGCTGCTTGTCCACTAGTCGGGTGATAATATTCTTGTATTCCAGGCATTTCTGGTGGGCCAAGGTATTCTCCTCTTCGATCACCTCAATGGTCATCCTCCGCTCCCTTAGGAGATCATCCAATTTCTCCAGTTTTTTTCTTAACGCGATGTTGTCCTTTGCTGTGGTCTCCAACTTTCCAAAAGTTTTACAAAAAATCCGTTTTTGTCTTAAGTCACCCCAAAACCATCTACCTATCCGTTTCCCAACTTACCTCGTTTTGCAACTTGACGTTATTATTTATTGCAGATTTCACCGTTGCCGTTAAACACAGCTTGCCCGCTTTGTGCACATCCTTACTCATTTTCACCAGCATTTCAATCGCCTCCTTTCTCAGTTTCTCTTTATACATTATCGTTTTATTCTCCAAGCTATCAAATGACTCGCGAAAGGAGCGTCGTTCCTCTTCCAGCGTTTTCTTAAGCCCGTCCTTTTCCCCCAGAAGCTCCTCACGTTGTAGCCGAAAGTCTTCTAGAGTGGCCAACTTTGCGTCTAAACTCATTAATTAATTATTAATTATTATTTATATCCCGCTTGTTTTCTTTCCTATTTCCAAATTATTTTATCTGCTTAGTACTCAGTTCCATAATCTGCTTTTCTAGTCGTTCCTCCATCTCCTTCATTTCCTGCTCTTTGGCTTGTAAACGATTAAGAAATTCCTTTGCCTCGTCTTCCCTGGCCTGTTGCATTTTTCATTAGAACCGAAAAAAATCAAGTCTTGTTCCGCATTCCAAAAAAACAAATAGAACATTTTCTCTTCTCGTGTTACCTGCTGAGTGCCATACAGCCTATCTTCAAGCTCTCTAATTGTCGTTTTTCCCTGACTGTAGCAACGATTCAAGTGTGCAATAATGTCCTCCTTTTCCTCCTTCATCTCCTCAAACTGGGTTCGGTACACTTCGCCTTGCGTCTCTAGGAATTCGCATTTTCTCTGCATTCTAATAAACAGTAATAAAATAGCCTATTGTTCCATCTTCACAATTCACACGTGCCATCATCTCTTCAGCTCTACTTACCCCAGCTTCAATTGTTCCAGCTCCTTTACCCGAATCTCCAACACGGCCTTTTGAAACTCGGTGTCATTTGCTTCCTCGGCCGCCTCCTCCTCTTCAAGTCGCCTTTTTGCCTCGGCTTCCTCTTTCTGTTTTTTCGCTTCTTTGCCCTTCTTTCCCTTTCCCTTTGCCATTTTCTCCCCAAATTATTTATTCCCTGCAAATAATTCCACCTACAATTCCCTTGTCATTTTACTCTCAGAAGCTTTCTTCTAACTTTCTCTACTTTCCCCATATGTCGTTTCCATCTTTGTTTAATCAATATATAGACACAACAACCCTTCGCGCAAGAGTACTACACACAAAATTATTTTTCCTCTAGTGTTCACCATCAATTTAGTTTCCCTTTGATCATCACACCGTTACACAATTACTGTCTTGTTGATTTTTCTCTTTCCTCCTTTCTCTCTTCTTGTTTGCCTCACGCACACACACCCACCAGAACAACGCACCTCTATCATCAAATCAACTCGGCATTGATAAAACAAAGTGAAAGTAGCACACAAGCCCAAAAAACTTCAGCACAACTTTCTCTCAAGTAGTACTACACAACATATAGTTTTTTACATGATAGATTGATATTTTTTTTATCTTTTATGGGAGTGTGTGTACTTTCACCATTTTTATTTGACGACAAGCAACTTTATGTGTGACAGGTAAACATGATTATTTTTAATGAAAATGTCCATTCATATTATTTACTTTGTTGTGTTTTGCTGTTGAGAGAGCCCCGCCAAGGTAAACAGTTTCAATCAATACCAGAATATTATGATAACAACCTGTGATAAGAGCCCTTTCTTTGATAATATAATAGCAGGTTTTCTCTTCTGTCTGCGGAGAACAAGGCAGGGGGTAAGTGAATTGCTTGTTTCTTGTCACTTGAAAAACTCACGATTCAAAGAGAAAGTTTGACAAGCCCTTCAAAAAACAATCTACAGTTATTATTATCATTACTCTGCCACAAAGGAAACATGGTCGTATTTATTGGAATAGCTCAAAAGCAATTTTTTCGATGAATTATCAGCCATATACCTAAAGCGATTGCACGCGCTTGCTATTTTATTCAACCTTTTTGCTTTTTATAGCTTCGAAGCTACATTCATGGCCCACATTTGAAAATTGCTAGAATAAAAAATTACAATAGCCAAAGAAAAAACGGACACGCCTTTAGGCACACATACAGGTATATAATGAAAAATGGAGCAACAAAAAATTAAAACGGTCGCTGGCAAAAATATAGAGAAAGCTGAGCATAGAAAATCAATCAATAAGAGTTTTATCCCAAAAAGCACATTTTTTGCACAGGCTGACAAAAAGGTAGGTATTCGCTTTATTGCCGTAATATTGCCTTATCCGCCCAACCGATTTTATCGAAATGCCTGCATTTTATTTTTTGCGAGTGCTGTTTTTGTTATGTATGTTTAGTAGCGCATTTCACAGACCGTACTAACCTGCTTTTAAACTGTTTTCACAATAAAACTCTGCGTGTTTGATGTTAGCTTTTCTATGCTTTCACTTTAATATCAAACCAATATCTTGTTGCCATGCCATCATGTCATTGTGTAAACCTTTCTAAATGTACAATCCTTTCTCATCCCATTTGGTGTCCGAAACACCCTTCGAATATCATTATCATCATCATCATCATTGCTCGCTGCTATCAAAAGGCTTTAATATTTTTATAAGGAATGTAGGTCAACACTTGAAGTTCTGGAAAGCATGAAAAATTGACAATGACAACAGCAGAAGGACATAAAGCATATAAAGGAAAACATGCTGATAATATTTTCTCTGTGTTATCATTTTAAGTGAAGTGGAAAACCAAAAGCACATGGAGAAAGGCAAAAGGGGCACAAGCAAGCAATCAATTATTTATATTTGCAGAAATGAAAAGAAAGTTGTGGAAATATTTGAGGACTTGAGTCAACTAAAAAACCCAACTTTCTCTGTCGTCACCATAGAGAAAATTGATGCAAAAGGAGGCTTAACAAATTTTAATACAAGCAATTAAATTGTTTGCATGTTTCATGTTTTAACGAAATTAAAAAATGGGCAAATATTTAACCATTTTTTTCTGCGTTGCATCAATGACTTGGCAAATACTGAGACGTTTCATTAATTTAAAACGCGTTTTAGTAGCCCGTGTCTGTGCGTTTATAGTTTTATGCAAACTTGTTGGTTGACCGTCAAGTCAACTTTGGTGCTTCGGTGGTGGCTTGCCTTTGGCTTTCACTTGACACGATTAACACTGAAACCATAAAATTATTGACATGGCCAAGGTAAAAGCATGGCAACAGCAGGAAAAGGGAAACGCTGAAGGAAAGAAAGCATGTCAAACCGTATTTGCTTTTGGTGGATGTGTGCAACTTCAAAATTGAATGGATGGCGAATATTCTTATGAATATCCATCATTTTGGCATTGTCGGTGGTACCCCAGGAAGAACAAGATGTGAGGTTTGTGTGAGAAAAAAAATGCACGTGAAATTCATTTGAATTTCACTAGGTTTTAATGCCTGTTTTAAATTTAAAATACAAAATCTCACATGTGGAAAATCAGAGTGATTTTCACATGTTTTTCATGCAAGCATTTCCAAGCCTTTTTTACTTTTTGTCGGATTTGAGTGATATTGAAGTGAGTATTTTCAATGACAAAATCAAATGTCGAATATGCGTGATTTTCATGTGAGATTAGGTAAATGAGAAAGTACATGCATGGTTTGCACACACACATTTCGCAGCCATCGAGTGACAAGTTTCTCTGCCGGCAAGCAAGCTGAGCGGTCGTTTCTGCTTGCTGCTCCCGAGCTCCTGAAATCCCGTCAGTCGGTCATCTTCAATCAGATTGTGGATATATTTGTGTTCATGTCACGAAAATTTTATCATCTTGCATATTTCAAAGAATTGAAACTAAAATGTGGTGCGTTGTTGAGTTTGAAGACAACTCGGTTTCTATTGTTCCCCAAAAGTGGTTAAATGAGGATTTTAATTCCTGTTTATGGCCAAAAGTTTCAACGGGAATTAGTCAACTGATTAAGAGTCAGCGCAGTCCAAAGCCAGATTGGATTACATGTGTAGTGATTAAGGTGCTTGCAACGGGCATTGGTAAGAAAATTTTTTTGTATCTAGAATGATGGGGTTATTTTGATTTAATGTTTAAAGTAGCAGGTTCTGGTGTAATCTTCTTTTAAATTTTCGTACTGTTTCCCTAGACTCATTTGCAAAAGCCAAGAAACTGGAGGCAAAGGCTGAGGTGGACTCTACTTTGGAAATAACCGAAAACGAAGAAGCTCATCGTGGTGGCAGTAGGAGGACACGGAGGAAGGCGAATATTTCTAAGCCGTCGTTTGGTCTTGTTGGGTCCGGAAGTGAAGGCTCGGATGAAGATTCAAGTGAAGAAGCTTCTGATCATGTTCTGCTGGAGGATGATGTTTTTTCAGGTATATTTTCAATTTAAATAAATTTATTCTTGTACCAGGATTGAATAGATTTGATTCAAATTTCATCATATTTCCATTTGATTTGGCAGAGGACGAAGTGATTAAACTTCAACAAGATTCAGTAATACTTACTTCAGGAAGACAGAAAGGGAGACCACCTTTAAAATCCACTCCTGAAGTTGGCACCGCCTCAATCAGCTCAAGATTTGCCTCATCTGGAACCCGAATTGACACAGTTCCCGCCTCCCTATTAACCAAGACAGTGCCCTCCAGATTAACTTCACCGTCCACGTCAAAATCCAGCGCTGTAACAGTGGTCAGTCCACGCACCTCAGAATCAGCGCCACCCAGCCAGTTCAACTCAGTTATTCCGGACTTTTCAGCACCGTCAACTCCACCATCCAGGAAGAGGACGCTTGTAGGCAACGCTGAAGTTGGAACTGATTGCAACTGTAGCAAACGTCAAGCAGGTATTGTGCAATGACTACTTTGAAATATTAACAAATAGAGTTTTCAGTATGGTTATTTTGATCATTGCAGAATTTGAAAGTAAAGTGCTTGCGATTTTAACCGAGATCAAGAATGACGTGAAGGAAGTTCTCGTAAGGAATACTGTTCAGAGAAACGTGGACCAAAAGAAAAGCCGCCAGTTAATTCCCTTTGAGCTACCTTTGTCAGCACTAGAAGAATTGGAAGAATTAGAAATATGGTTAAATTCCCAGATGCATTATGAAACGTTGGTATGGATTTCTATTAGCTTTCAAACTGGTAGCATGACTACATTTTTTATTCAGTTATACCTAATTTTTTGCAACAGGTTACCTATGTAGCGACTTTTGGTGGAAAGAACCTTAAGAAAATTGTAAAAACAATTTTGCGACGTGTTCTGGGAGATGTCCTGCCAAAGCGTATGAATTTCATTGGAGCCAACGGTAAACTGAAATTTGAGGATAAAAAGCTGTGTTCTGTTGTCCTTGGTAAATTATCTTACCTATTATGTGTAATGAATCATCAGTAATCTGCAAAGAATCATTGTTATGCAATCTTTTCTTTTCGTTATATTTTTGCAGACGCTTGCAGATTGATTGACGGCTACAAGGATGTGACTGAGAATGCCGTAAACAACAGCATAAAGGAATTCTTCAGGTACTCTCGTGACTACGGAAAACAGCCGAAGAGTCTGGGAACATCTAACAATGGCTTCTTACAGGACTAAACGCCGCCGTATAGTTCAAGACGTCCAACAAATGTTAGCCGAATTAAACGAGTGTAGTAATGTATCTGTACTAAATAGCAATAATGAAAATAGTGAACTAGATAGCGGTAGTGAAAATAATTATTTGTCGGATAATTTAGAAGTTAATGAAGACAGTACACGTAGTGCATTACCAGTATCTAATCTAAATTCAGCTTTGGCCGGTTGGAGTATTAGAAATAACGTGCCTCATAATTCTCTGAACGAGCTTTTAAAAATTCTCAATTCACATATTCCAGATGCAAACTTGCCGTTATGTTCCAAAACCTTACTTAAAACGCCAAGAAAAATAGTAACTACTGCATTAGGGGTGGTAAATATTTTTATTTTGGAATCAGAAAGTATTTGGAAGGTCTTGATCTTAGTAAATTATGTAGTTTTCAGTTTCCCATTTTTCAAAACAAAGGCTTTGATAATTTGTTGACGATCTCTGTTAGTACCGATGGGGTTCCATTGTGCAAGAGTTCAAATGTTCAAATGTGGCCAATTCTAATTAAGGTTGATCAAATGTTAAAACCCAGACCTTTCATGGTCGGAGTATACTGTGGTGAAACAAAACCTTCTTGTGTCAAAGAATTTTTAGCAAATTTTGTACTAGATATTCAGGACTTAGAGACAAATGGGTTTCAGATTGGTAGTCTACTGTTTGAGTTTCGAATTAGTTGTTTGATTGCTGATGCTCCAGCTCGAAGTTTTATTAAATGTATTAAGGGTCACACAGGGTACCATGGCTGTGAAAGATGTGAAGACGAAGGAGAATGGATTGACAGATTGGTTTATTCGAACAAACCTGATCGGTTACGTACAGATAGATCATTTAGACTACAGTCAGATAACTATCATCATTTAAAACTTTCGCCGTTAACAGATTTAAAAAATGATATGGTTTCTCAGTTCGTTCTAGACTATATGCATTTAATATGCCTAGGAGTTGTAAAAAAGATCTTTTATGGCTATGTGGTCCACTAACATGTCGTTTGCCAAGTCTGTGCGTTAAAAAAATATCGGAGAACTTAGTCCAGATAGCAAAATATTTCCCTCTAGAGTTTAGTAGAAAGCCTAGGAAGCTAGCCGATGTTAAACGGTATAAAGCTACAGAATTCCGAGATTTTCTATTATATAGTGGCCCGTGTGTTCTCAAAAATTGCCTGCCTAAGTCATACTATACACATTTTTTAATGTTACACTGTGCAGTTAAAATACTTCTTTCCATCCGATAAAAGATGGAACGATTTGAGTCGTAGACTGTTGGCAAAGTTTGTAGAAAATATGCCGATGCTGTACGAAAAAACAGTGTTAGTTTACAATGTTCATAATTTGCTGCACATTGCTGATGATGGTTTACTGTACGGAAACTTAGATAATGTAAGCGCTTTTCCTTTTGAAAGTTTTCTGAATCGTTTGAAAAAGCTTGTAAGAGGTCAGAAGCTTCAGCTCGAGCAGGTTGTCAAACGTGTTCATGAAATTGATAATGTAACAGAATGTAGTTTGGAGCCAATTAGAAGCTATTCTAGTGGTAGGAAAAATATAGCTGTTAACGACTTTGTGCTTGGTACAAAATTAGGTGATAATGTGATCATGTCAAAGTCTGGAGGTATATATAAAGTTTTGAAAATCAACAAGCATGCTTGTTCTGCTGAGCTGATTTGTAAAGAATTTTAATTGATAGCTGTCCTTAAATCTTTTCCTGTTGACAGTTCAATAATCTTTACTTATAAGGTTCAGAATAAGCATTTACGAAAGAATGTTATCGTTAAGGTTTGTGATGTTAAAACTAAGTGTGTTTTAGTTCCATGTAAGTCTAATGGAAATGATGTCAGTGAGTTTATGTGTTTCCCTTATAATTCCAGCGATAATAATATAATGTCCTTATAATTGTTGTTAAAATGTTGGTAATATGTTTTTGGAAAATAAACTGGAAATTGAATAAAAATAAAAATAGTTGTATACATAATTTTGGCGGGGGTCTGTGCATGCATGAAACGAGTGTGTAGTTTAGACGAAGTTTACATATGAAATTCACATCGGTTACGAATAAAATTAGTCTGGAAATTCACACGGATTTCACGTGAAAATCATGTCAACTCCTTAAAAAAGAAATACAAATTCACACTTTGAATTCACATGAAAATCACACGATTTCGGCAAGCATTTTGTACACGTGTAAATAACGTAATATCTTCTGCCATATCTCACTCATTTTCGTATAGTCCTCTACACATGAAATTCATGCAAATATCACAACTTTGTTCTTCC